>QANU01076789.1:0-17811 GCA_003254905.1 Nissolia schottii | reverse complement strand
CTGTCTGCTACTCTGCCTTGTCCAGAGTGTGTAGACCACTAACCAAGTAGTGAACCAGTCACATTATGGCTAGTCAATTATTCATGCTACCCGATTATTTTATTCATAAGTACTGATTTGTGTTTGTTTTCTGATGAAAGACTACAATGAAGCGATGAAAGAGGAACTCTGCACGGATGTCTACAAATTCGGGGAGATGATTCTCGAAATACTAACCGGCGGAAGGTTGACAAATGCGGCAGGTAGCGCACACAGCAAGCCACTGCAGGTTCTTCTAAGAGAAATTTACGACGAAAATGAAGTGAGTTCTTCCAGTTCATTGCAAGAGATCAGGCTGGTTCTTGAGGTTGCCATGCTTTGCACTAGGAGCAGGCCAACCGACCGGCCATCCATGGAAGATGCTCTGAAGCTTTTGTTGGGGTTAAAGCCTATAGAAGATGGCAGAGCTTCAAAAGGAGGATGACAAAATTGTTCATACATCACCATGTTGAAAGCCATTAGGAACCTATAATTGGCTCATCTAAAAGGTTTGAACGTGTGTAATTAAATGAGCTTGTATAATATATATTTATCATGGTCATTTGTGTGCCATAGAATTCTGTCCACTCATTCGGCTCCATAATGTTCACTGCTGTATTAAGTTCCTTCTACCTTGTAAGTAAATCTTTGTTCTTACTACTACATTAGCTCAAATATAACTATTTGAAGACATTGTTGTGCGTTTTAAGGAAGCAATTCAATGTTGAATAAAAACCACACATCTGGGATTGCCGGACAAAGTACCTTATTGTTGCTATTAGCTTGCCCTTTGTCATGAAATAAGTATAGGAAATCCTTTTTGACTTAATAACGAAAGACTTTAATTGTTATCTACTGATATATAATTTTTTTTTATATTGTCATTTAATTAAAATCTTATCACATGTATAAAAATAATTTACTCTCCCCCCACTAATTAAAAAGTCATACGCGTAAAGTAATTTGATTAAATGAAAATGCATGATAAGTCACCTCAAAATAAAAAATTAAAACCACAATGATAAATCAAATTCCGGCTCCACAAAAATAGGGATCCCGTTTATGAACAAGTACGCAGTAAAGAAATACAATTAGTATTTTTCTTAAAATCTGATGTGAAAACCTTCAGCCAAACATCATAATTCACCGCATGTCCACATCCAAGAAGTAACCCCCTAAGGCCCTAATTCCCCGTTGGCCGTAGCTCTCTCTAATTACATCTTCTTTCCCATCTAAGAAAGTCACAGGGGAGCTTCCTTTGACAGTATTGTGTAGAGAAGTTCAATGAAGTTACTTAAAAATCCCTGTAGATCATTGAAAAAAAACCAAGCAAGCCAGCGCTGTAGTGAAAGTGAAGCAAACAAAGTTTCATCATGAAAACCCCTTAAAAAGTTTCAATGAAGTTATCCATGAAGCTCAAAGCAAAGCAGTTAAAGAACCTAACCATGCTAATGTTGATATGATATGCAAGCAGGGGATCCATAATAAACATCTCACCTTACTATTTCTGAAGATAACAAAAAACTGGCCAAGTGAAAGTAAAATCTCATGTCATATATACACAAGAAAAAGGCCTTCGACTGAAAGGTAAATCTACATTTGAACTCTACTCCACCATCTAAATCATAAACCTCTGGAATGTAACATTAAGAGCATCAACAACTCCGTCAAAACTACCAAACTTGGAACTCACCACGTCAACTTTAACCCCAAGCCTCTCCGCCCCAGCAGCCGTGACGGGCCCGTGGGCCGCCACAACCAAACCCCGGCATCTCCTCCTCACGTCCTCAAAGCCCAGCCCAAACTCCCTCAGGCTCTTCAACAGCCCCTCCACCTCAGCGCTACTCGTGAACACCACCGCACCCACTCCCCCCTCCTCCTCGCTCCTCTTCACAATCCCCTCCGCGCACAGCGGCCCGGCCCACCGAGTCTCGTACGCCTCCACCCGGACCGGGGCCCACCCGAAGGCCTGCAGCTCCCGCAAGAATCCCGGCACCACGGGCGGCTCCTCCAGGCCAACGACCAGCGGAACCGGGCAAAGCACCCTCCGACCGCCACCGAGCCCCAGCGCTGCCGCCAGACCGCTCGGAGTCGCCGTCGGCGGCACGAGGACCCTAATTCGCTCGGAATTGGCGCAGATTCTGGACAGGAATTCGGCGTCGATGAGCTCGGAGTCCTTTCCGAGGGCGGCGACGATGAAGGGGTTGCCGAGTGGGGAGAGCGGGGGGCTGGGGAGGTCGCTGGCGGCGTCGCGGAAGGCCTGGATTGCGGTTCGGGATGTAAAGGCGATGGCGGAAAAGGTGTGGAGAGAGGGAGTGGAGAGGTAGGGGATTAGGGCGGAGGGGGTGGGTTGGATGGTGAGAGTGGGGCACCAGAGAGGGGTGTAGGCGTTGAGGCTGAGGAGGTGGGATAGCCTCGACGCGTAGTTGGGGGGCGTGGTGAATGCCACGGTGGGGTTGCATTGTGCGGCTGCGACGTTGGCGGTGCCCATTGTGGTCAAGGAGCCTAGCGGCATTTTTTCCCCTTTCGCAAGAGACTTGTTTAATGGCCCGTGCACATTACATTTAAAAAAAATAAAATATTAATATAAAATGCCTTGTTTCATTTCTCATTATTTTTTAGGGGCACGTAATCTCTCATCATTTAAGAACGGACACATTAGTCTTTTTGTCACTTGGCTGTTTTTATAAATATAACATTTAATCATATTTAGTCGCTAACAACATTACTTATAACATATATTTTTTTATGAATGTAAATGATTACAAGTTTATGATTTGGGTTTACAGAAGTTTCACGAGTTTATTTAAACTCTCGAGTTTGACAACCTTGTTCACATCTAATTTTCCATTTGTTGCAATGAGTAGAATAACCGATCGTAATGGACTAAAAATTTTAATATGCCGTGAAGTGTCACAAAACAATGCAAAGACCGCTAATGTTGTATATCAAAGAGGTCTTCAAAAATCTGAAATGACCATTATATTTACAGAGACAATGATATTTTGACAACGATAAGGAGTTATTCTCTAATATTATTTCTATTTTAAAGTTTTTTAGGCTGAAGAAATTAATAAGAGATTTAAGGGAACTGAACATATAATTAATTTGGGTAAAAACTTTAATATCAGTGATACCCCCAGCGCATTTACGTGGGTACAAATTCTAGTTACCAATAAAAACAAATAAAACATGTCACGAAAATGAATGTGAAATGAAAAGTGTAAGTTAATAGAATTGAAATTGTATATTTATATTATAAAAATGCCATTTATACACCTTAAAAATAGTTACCTAATAGCCACATAATAGAGAAACAAACATTACAAAGTAAAGAAATAAACATTACGCAACAGAGAAACAAACATTGTGACTGAACATTTCTGCGTGTCTGTGCACGCATGAGTTTAATGTTGCTACAAAACAGAAAAACAAACACTGTCACTGAACATTTATGGTGCTTGTGCATGCACCGTTTAATATTACATGTTTTCTGTGTTTGACAATGTTTGTTTTTTTTTTTTGCCATGTAATGTTTATTTCTTTATTTTGTAATGTTTGTTTCTATGTTAGATCACTATCAAGTGACTATTTTTAGGGTGTAAAAATGAAAGATTGTTTATATTATGAAAAAGATTCCTAATGGTTTGTTAACTATTTGTTATACACAGTTTGCATTTCCTCCCCATTTGGGGGCATGAAGATGGTTCAGTTTCCTCGTACAACCTGGTGACTTTATAGTTGTAATAATTAGGGATTAATGCCCCCAATGATTACCGGGGACTTTGGTGAGCCACAAAAGCCATGCAAACCCATAAGAAACAACTCCGAGGAATACGACCTAGCATGCAAGTGGTCAACAATTATAGTATTTCACGGAAAATCGTAGGTTCCCGATTGTGACTCTTTAACATGTCCCACTTACTATAAAATGAAGGAGAGACCAGAGCCCGTGGTTGCTGTCTCCCCTGCGTTTAGCAGATTTAATATATCGTCGTTTTGTTTTGTCTAGTTTCTTTCTTCTCTCTCTGCCTGCCTATGGGAGGTAGAGACATAGAGAGCATAGAAGGAAGGTGGAAAAAAAATAACAAATAAATAAAAAATAAATAAATAAAGAAAGAAAAGAGTAGCTCACCTCCGAGAGCTTCTTTTCTTTTCATCATGGCTTCTGACATCTCATTTGAGGACCTCAAGAACGAGAATGTTGATCTTGTAAGTAACATAAACAAATCCTCTAACGAATTTTTTCACATTTTACAATTTTGGTTCCCTTTCCATGTTAGCTACATCAATTGATCTGCACATATATTGTGCAGGAAAACATTCCCGTCGAGGAGGTCTTCCAGCAGCTAAAATGTTCTCGAGAGGGTTTGACATCCGAGGAAGGAGAGAAGAGGCTCCAGATTTTTGGTCCCAACAAGCTGGAGGAGAAAAAGGAGAGCAAGCTCCTCAAGTTCTTGGGCTTCATGTGGAATCCGTTATCATGGGTTATGGAGGCAGCTGCTATCATGGCCATTGTATTGGCCAACGGAGGGGTAATTTACAAGCCTCTGTTTGATCCTCATCATGCCCATTGCACACGTTGACCATTCATCCAATGTGTTATTGTCTAACGAGGACTTGTAATTGTACATGACAGGGCAAGCCACCGGATTGGCAAGATTTCACTGGTATTGTTGTGTTGCTTGTCATAAACTCTACCATTAGTTTCATTGAGGAAAACAACGCGGGAAATGCCGCAGCCGCCTTGATGGCTGGACTCGCACCCAAAACGAAGGTAACGTTTGTTCATTCATTTTTTCGATTTTACATTGCTTCTGTGATGATGTGAGTTGTGTAAATGATAAATTATGGAGAGTAAGGATATACTTGTGATAATTTCTGCATTTGCGGTGTTTGAATTACAAAAGAAAATTAGTAGTGATGAAAAATCCTTTCTAAGGAAGGAGATGATTAGAGAAGAAATTGTAGAGAGGGAAAGGTAAGATAAGTCAATATATTTTTCATGTCCCTAATTCCCCTCTTTCCTCTATTTATAATAAAATTGGCTCTCTTAATTGGACCAATTTTTATTTGGGCCTTTATTAATATAGATCTGTTACCGCTTTCTATGTATAAGCTAGTCTGAGTGGCCCCGCGTAAATTTGTAGGTGTTGAGGAATGGAAAATGGAGTGAGGAAGAGGCAGCGATTCTGGTCCCGGGAGATGTGATCAGCATCAAGTTGGGAGATATTGTCCCAGCTGATGCCCGCCTTCTGGAGGGCGACCCCCTCAAGATTGACCAATCTGCCCTCACCGGCGAGTCCTTGCCGGTCACAAGGAACCCCGGCGACGAGGTTTTCTCTGGCTCCACTTGCAAGCAAGGCGAGATTGAGGCTGTCGTCATTGCCACCGGCGTCCACACCTTCTTTGGCAAGGCTGCACACCTTGTAGACAGCACCAACAACGTTGGTCACTTCCAAAAGGTACAAAATCTCATCATCTCATTATGATATCCAACACTGACCTAATAATGTTTGGATATACGATTGGCTTGTGTTATATAGGTCTTGACATCCATTGGTAACTTCTGCATCTGCTCAATTGCTGTGGGAATGTTGGTTGAGATCGTTGTCATGTACCCCATCCAACGCAGGGCGTACAGAGATGGCATTGATAACTTGTTGGTGCTTCTCATTGGAGGTATCCCAATTGCCATGCCAACTGTCTTGTCTGTGACCATGGCCATTGGATCTCACCGTCTCTCTGAGCAAGGAGCCATCACCAAGAGGATGACGGCTATTGAAGAAATGGCGGGTATGGACGTTCTTTGCAGTGACAAGACTGGAACTCTCACCCTTAACAAGCTCACCGTGGACAAGAGCATGATTGAGGTTAGTGTCCGAGGCTAAAGATTTTATTCTCCCAAATTATGCTGTGTATTAATCTACAACTCTCATTATTGCCAAAATTAGGTTTTTCCTTAACAAAAATGATATGCGTACACCTAATTTCATACCTCCATACATACATCATTTAAATTAGATAATTAATGATTATTATACGTATACAATATAGTTTCTCAAAATAGAGCACAAACCTAAAGACATTAAAGCACAAACATTATAGTTGTTAAAGCACAAACTTTATTTGGACTACACTACAAACCTATAGTTTAGAATTATATACAATCTGAACTTTATTTAAAAATGCACAAACATTATAAATAGTAATGCACAAATTTTATACGTATAAATGCACAAACATTACAAAATTATCAGAGTGTTTTACAATTTGAACTTTATTTAAAAAAAATGCACAAACATTATACGTTATAATGCACAAACTTTATTCCTACAAGTGCACAAGCACTACAAACTTATAGATGATATTCTCAACTATATTTAATCAAGTGCACAAGCGTTAAAACACAAACTTTATGCATATAAGTACGGGGTGTATGTTTTTGGGTGTTCATGTAGCAAGAATCTTTGCCTACTTTGCAAACACAAATGTTGTTTTAATACCAAAGTTAGCGTAAACACTAAGTCTCTCACTCACAACACATCAAACATGAGGTGAGTGTGGATCCCATGATGTGTTATGAGTGTGAGATTTAATATAAACATCAACTTTAATATTAAAATAGTACTCATTTACAAAGCCTCTAAGATGTCTAGTAAATAGTATTGAGCTGCATAGAAAGTTATCATTCTTGTGAATAATGAAATAATTTTGAGAAATGTTTTGTATACAATCTAAATTCTGCTAACTTTTGTATAACACACACTCTCTAATATATGTTTCTTCTCTTTTTTTCTTATTGTTTATTTTTTTCTCTATCTTCTTCCCCAATCTCCCATCATTATTTTTTTCCGTTTCCATCTTATTCTTTATGAATCCAACAGTTTTTATTTCGTTTCCATTATATCCATTGTTTTTCGTTTTTCAAATGTTTGTGTATGTTTGTTCAAAAGTTTGGCAATGTATATAGAAAAGTTTGTGCATTCTTACTCAAAAGTTTGTACATGTCAACATAAAAGTTTTCTTCTTCATCTTTGTTTTCATTTACATTTTTGTCATTTTTTTATTTTTGGTTGTTGAAAAATTTGTGCATGTTAGTTCAAAAATTTGTACATATATTTTAAAATGTTTGTGCATAATAGAGACTGAGTTTACGTGCTTAGAGTGTCACTGGGAAGATGGAGAGAGAGAGTGTGTGACAATTATTTTTTCTATTAAATACGTCATATATCTAGTTTGATTTGATTTTGTGTTTTAAAGAGTTTGTGCATAAAGAAAAAATTTGTGAAAATATAGAATTTTGACCCCAAAATTTATGAAAATATAATTTTGATTTTGTGATATGGTCCTTGAGTAAGTATTTAATTTTAATTGTTAGTAATAATTTAAGTCCAAATTATAATTAGTTGAATAATTAGTAGAGTAATTAGTTGGGTTATTGCTTGGATAATTAATAATAAATTGCACATACGACCCTTTAAACCCAGCACCTCCACCATCACCACCACCACCGGCATCCCTCCCCTCCATTGCCAGCTACTGTTCATCCTAACCCTTCCACCGTGCCACCATTGTCGTCTTGTTGGCGCCTCACACCATCGCCCACCACTGCCTTCAATTTTTCCGTCATCTCTTTCTCTCTCTCTTGCTTCATTTCCATGACAGTCTCCACCACTGACTCCTCAATGCCAGCCACCCTCGTTCCACTGCCCCACCACCAACACCACCCATTTTCTCTCTGACCACCGCGTAGCAACAAATTCTCTTTTATCATCTCTCAGTAACAAACCCAAATATGCAAGGAAAAGAAAGAGAGAGAGAGTAGATCCGTGAGAGAAAGAGAGAGAGGCTGTCAGAAAGAGAGGAAGCCCCCCGCCGCCGACGGTTTGCCATGGTGGTGGCGTCCCCTAGCCGAGAGAGATAGAACCAGAGGGAGAGAGAGAGTAAATAGACATAGAAACACAGAGAGAGAGAGAGAGAGGAGTCCGTGAGAGAGAAAGAAAGCAGATTAGGAAGGAGAGAAAATAGGTGCTGCAGTAAAATAAAATTTGCTACATGGTCCCTCAATTTCTTAAAGTTCTTATATTTTGCTACATTCAGAACAAGCTAATAACAAAGCATCAGTGTGCACGTCATGAAAAAAAAAAGAAAAAAAAAGCAACAGGGTGAAGATGCGTTTTCATTTGTACCAAAAGCTTCCGTCCTTATAATAATCATGGATTGTTTGTGAATGCAGGTGTTCCCCACAGGCATGGACAGGGACACCGTTGTCTTATATTCTGCCAGGGCTTCCAGGACTGAAAATCAGGACGCCATTGATGCATCAATTGTCGGAATGCTGAGCGACCCCAAGGAGGTACTATGATATCCACATTCTATCACGAAACACATGCAGTTTGCTTTATTGTGATGCATATGCAAAAAGCGGCACATATATATAACTTTTTCCATTTGGGTTCTGTTGTGACATCTCAGGCTAGAGCAGGAATTACTGAGGTGCACTTCTTGCCCTTTAATCCTGTTGATAAGCGCACTGCTATTACCTACATTGACAGCAATGGCAACTGGCACAGAAGTAGCAAAGGTGCCCCTGAACAAGTAAGGAAATTGCCTCGATAGGTCATAAGCACTAGAGTTATCATGTAATATTATTGTGCACAGACATCAAACAAGTTTTCCAAATATTAAACATCAATTTGATCCTCCATAATATAAAACATTCATCAGTACTTGTGAATATGATATCTCTAACTCTCTACATATTTCCATTTACACGCATGTATCATCAGATCATTGAACTTTGTGGCCTCAAGGGAGAGGCTCTGAAAAGGGCCCACAGCATCATCGATCAATTCGCCGATCGCGGCCTGCGTTCCTTGGGCGTCGCTCGCCAGACTGTCTCGGCAAGAAGCAAGGAGAGCGCAGGAGAGGAGTGGGAGTTCCTGGGCCTGTTGCCCCTCTTCGACCCCCCGAGGCACGACAGCGCGGAGACAATCCGCCGCGCCCTTGACCTCGGTGTCAATGTCAAGATGATCACCGGCGACCAACTCGCCATCGGCAAAGAAACCGGTCGCAGGCTTGGAATGGGAACCAACATGTACCCTTCGTCCTCCCTACTCGGCGGTAGCAAGGATGAGGCCGTTGCGTCAATTCCGATCGATGAACTCATTGAGAAGGCTGACGGATTCGCAGGAGTCTTCCCTGGTACGTATGTATAATGCCATCAATTAATTAGTCTATTTTTTCAATCTTCCGCCCCAACATAATTAGAGAATAAACTGAATCAATCGGGAGTTGGTCCAAATGATAAGCGGTTTGGTATCGCTTAAACAAGGTCCCGACTTTGAAACCTTATCATAGCTAGATGCGTGATACAGGTCGACCCAGATTAGTTAAGATTAAGCCTTAGATATCGAAAAAAAAAAAAAAAGAGAGAATAAACTGAGATCTGGCGAATGCAGAGCACAAGTACGAGATCGTGAAGAGGTTGCAGGACAGAAAGCACATCTGCGGCATGACCGGAGACGGCGTAAACGACGCGCCGGCGCTGAAGAAGGCCGACATCGGGATCGCGGTGGCGGACGCGACTGACGCCGCCAGGGGCGCCTCGGACATCGTTCTGACCGAGCCCGGGCTCAGCGTGATCATCAGCGCCGTGCTGACGAGCAGGGCCATCTTCCAGAGGATGAAGAACTACACCATCTACGCCGTCTCCATCACGATACGCATCGTGCTCGGGTTCCTCCTCGTCGCCCTCATATGGGAGTTCGACTTCTCGCCTTTCATGGTCCTCATCATCGCCATCCTGAACGACGGGACCATCATGACCATCTCCAAGGATCGGGTGAAGCCGTCCCCGGTCCCGGACTCGTGGAAGCTCAAGGAAATCTTTGCCACCGGCGTTGTTCTCGGAACGTACATGGCCATCATGACGGCGGTCTTCTTCTACATTGTTCACGACACCGACTTCTTCTCTGTAAGGAAGCATGCAGCCGCTAAGGCCAATTGAGTTTCTAGCTATTCAAAAATGTTATATGTACACCCAATTTCTTACACCCATACATACACCATTAATAATGCACAAACTTTATTCTCACGAGTGCACAAACATTACAAGTTTGTAAATGATACTTTCAATTATACTTACTTAAGTGCACAAACATTACCTGAGTTAAAACACAAACTTTATGTATATAAGTACGAGGTGTATGTATGGGGTATAATTTTTGGTGTACGTGTAACAGAACTCGGATTTTGCTAAGCCGTTTTATTATCACAGAATCGTTACGACATAATTAAAAGTAGTTGTGTTTCAGAGGGCGTTTGGCGTCCACGGAATAGCGGATAGCGAGGAGCAGCTTAACTCGGCGCTCTACCTTCAAGTGAGCATTATCAGCCAGGCACTCATATTTGTGACGAGGTCAAGGAGCTGGTCTTACGTTGAACGCCCCGGTATCCTTCTCATGGCAGCTTTCCTCGCTGCGCAACTGGTTAGTTACTTACTTCCCACCAAACCCCTTCTAGAAGAATCCATCGATGCAAGCAAATTAAGTTTCTGATTCTAGTTTGGTTCTAACTTAGGTGGCCACCGTCATCGCGGTGTACGCGCACTGGGACTTTGCCAAAATCAATGGGGTCGGCTGGAGATGGGCCGGAGTGATCTGGATCTACAGCGTTGTGACCTACGTCCCGCTTGACATCCTTAAATTCTTCATCCGCATGGGACTCACGGGCAGTGCCTGGGACAACATGCTCCAGAACAAGGTATGTGTGTGAACGTGCAATGTCGCCGCGGCTTCCTTAATTTCTGTCATTTGCTCACCGCCGGTGAAGTGTCGTTGTGTGTGTGCGTGTTGATGCAGACTGCATTCACGACGAAGAAGGACTATGGAAAGGGAGAGAGGGAGGCTCGGTGGGCCGTGGCTCAGCGCACGATGCACGGCCTTCAAGTTCCGGAGGCCACCAAAAGTCACCACCATGAGCATTCTGACATGGCTGACCAAGCCAAGAAGCGTGCTGAGGCTGCTAGGTATGTAAGCTCTCAACTTCAAAAGAATGAATGCATCTCATAGCAATGCTGCATCTGTTCAATTCTTGTGCTTTGTATGTTTTTACTTGAAGGAGGTGTTTGTTTTGTGGTGCTTTGATGATGAAAATTTCCAAGTTAGAAGATGCGTTTATAATATGATTTAATTATTTTATTGTTTATGATTTTATATTTTCACATAGTGTACATGTTCTCATGGACTCTAAATTATTGCAAGATTTAATTTCGTACCTAGTACTTACGCAACACATCCGAAACCATATAATTGTTGTGATCAGCAAACAAAATGTGGTGAAGTGGAATTCAACACAGTAATTCTTATGTCTTGTTTACAAAATTTGCAGGCTGAGAGAGCTGCACACGCTCAAGGGACATGTTGAATCTGTTGTGAAGTTGAAGGGTCTTGACATCGAGACCATGCAACAACACTACACAGTTTAAAAATAATATTCCAAGGGATGGAAAATCGTATTTGTAAAAAGAAGCTATAGGCTATCATGAAGATGTGATCAGAGGTGGAGCGTAAAGGAGAAGATGAATAAACGTATATCAAGTTGAGTTTTAAGTTTCTTCTCCTTTTTCTTTAACTTGCAGTTTGATAATGCATTATTTGGGATTGGAGTGAAAACGTGAGAGATGGATTTTATTTTAAGTACAAGTTATAACCAATTTATTCCTAAACCTTTTCGTCTCGTTGTTATGAGGTTATGAATTTGATTTTAGCGTAGTTCGTTGCATAGGGGTGATGCAATTATATGTACCTTTTCTTTCTTGTAGTTTCCCCTTCTCTCTAAATTTGGTGAAGGTGGCAACGGAAGGTTTTTGAGGTATAGCAATTTGCCTTTACGTGAAATGTATGAATTTATTAGTTTCCATTATCTGTTTGAATTAGTTCTTAATTTTTCATATAAATATCATAATAATATGAGTATTTTAAAGACTAAAATACTTTTTTTTCTTCTTCTGGTTATGCCTAATTATTTAATTTAGTCATTTAATTTTAAATAATTTAAATTCGTTCTTTATCTTTTAAATTATCATCATTTTGTTCTGATCAAATGTTATTAAATTGATGTTGTTTCACTTTCGATGATATAAACGTATCCTAATTTTGAGTCACATTTGACTCCTGTAATTCCTTCATATTAACGGGGAGTTTGGATAAAAGATATAGATCTTTATTTTAACTTTAAAATGATATCAAATGAACATAGGATAAGGAAATTAAAACTTGATTTTTATGGTGGATAAAAAATGTTAACGAATTAAAAGATAGATGACAAAATTAAATTTATTTAACGTAATAGACCAAATGTGGCTACTTTAAAATGGACCAATATTCTAACAAAGACATAATTACAAGCCAGACAAACAATATCATTTTCGACATGGAAAAATGGCTAATTCTACCATGGTTTCTCACATGTCGTGGGTAAATAACTCTTCCTATTAAATTTGAATATTTTTAACAAACTTATAAATTAAACTCATCAAATTTTGTTATCATTTTATGATTTAATACTATATGTTGTTGAAATAATGACAAAGTTTAATTTTAAAAATTATTAAAAATGAAATGCTATAGAAGGGGGGTAAATACCTTGGTGGATACCAATGAGCCACCAATTTCTTACAAGTTGACTATTTTAATTATTTGACAAGTGAAAAATTTGTTAAGATCATATGAAACATGAAATAATGATAAAGTTAGATGAGTTTAATTTAAAAAATCATTAAATATGAACAAATTTAGTAGAAAGAGATATTTACCTCATAAGACAATTGCGAAAGCACCTAATTCTATAGTTAGTATTCAGAATAGCAGCAAATGGTTCTAAATCAAATTTTCATTAAATATCTTGTTTTGATATTGTAAAAGAGTTTAAATGTTATGCACTGACATTGTAAAAAAAGTTACTCAATAATTCAATCACATCTTGTCACATTAACAAAAATCAGTGACTCTCTTACTCACTATTTAAAAAATCATGCATACGAAAAAATGCAATTGAATAACTATGTAAAAACGTTTTACATTTTCAGTATATAAATTTAGGAACTAGATTCATTTCTCAAATCTATGGGATTTGATTGTATAAAGGAAAAAAAATCATATCCCTTGCGTAAGTCGGTCATTTAACATTTCATTTCATATCAATGCAAATCAACTCTATCATATTATCATCTCCTTCCTCTCCCTATGCCCATATTTTTCAAGAAAACGAGCGTAGTTTGGACTTTAGAAACGTAAGGATTGATTAATTTGTACCGTTACGAAACAATAGAAATTGATTTACACATTTTTAAAAATTAGAGATAAAGTACACATCCCCTTCAAGAGGATAAACTGCATTTTCATTTGTTTAATTAAATGTGTAAATCTTATTGCAACATCCTAAATTTTCTTCACATTTTAAATAAAAGTATATTTTATTTTACTCTCGTTTACGGGGACACTAAGTATCCAAATTTTGTGGGTAAGGACACATTCCATTAGAATTAAGAGGTATGTTATTTGAATACATAGAGTGTAAGATACTGAACTAACTCACACATTTATTATTAGATGAAATTTTAATAAAACTTACATTCTTATAGAATCTCATTCAAGAATAAATAAAGTGTGAATCAACACGTCTTCCCATACCATAGAAGTATAAATAACATTTTCCTAAAATTAAGGGAACGCCCTTAAATAAAGTAAAGTAGAAGTGTCATGATCGACAAGTTTCAAGTTTGATTCTTTCTTAGCTTCTCAAAGCATGCATGACCACTCCTCTTCGTAAAAAAGAAATTCTCTACTTAGAATCTAAACACTTCCACACACACCTCACCCTTTTTTTACGTTTCGGTACAATTCCTGTCCAAAAATCCCTTGTCACCCTAAGAATCTACCAAGTCATCCAACCTCACCCTTTATTTTATGTGTGTTGTATGTTATGTGTTGGAAAATATAGTATGTGCTATGTGTATGTATGATGTGGGAAACTCATGGTGACCACTCTTGATGTGGTTTATGCATGTTTATGTATGAATATTTTTAGGTATATGTTGTCTATGATGTTGTTGTTGTCTGGAAAATTACTAGTGATTACCTGTGATTTGTTAGAATTTTTGTGTGCTTAGGTTTGAGATATGAAAAGAGTGAGTTTGTGTGAAAACTATGGGATGGGATTCTTACATGAACAACCAACATCATTTTCGGATTCTACATGAAAAATCTAGTGGGGGTGTTAAGATTTATGATTTTTGGAGCCCCCGACGAGTTTCTCGAACAAAATGGGTAAAAACAACGTTTTGGGCAAATAAGGGAAAAACTGTCATTTTGGGTATTAGGATTGAAAATATAGGTTTATTTTCATGAAAAATGAGTTTATAGCTATCAAAAACCTTCGGGTGATGTCTTGAGCCCTTTGGATTTTTGATAACTAAAATTCCGAAGAATATCGGGTTTTTTTGGGTAAAAGCGACATTTTGGGCAAATAAAGGCAAAACTGCCATTTCGGTAAAATGGACTGAAAATTTGGGTTTGTTTTCATGAAAAATGAGTTTATAGCTATCAAAAACCTTAGGGTGAAGACTTGAGACCTTCGGGTTTTTGATAACTAAAATTCCGAAGAAAATCGGGCTTTTCGGGTTAAAAATGGAGTTTTGGGTAAAAAAGGTAAAACTGTAATTTTGAAACCTTTGGCTCGAAATCTGGGTTTATATGTGTGGAAAATGAGCTTAGAGCTATCAATAACCTTGTGGGTGATGTCTTGGACCCTTTGAGTTTTTGATAACCAAAATCTAAAGAAAAAGAGTGTACGAATATCCTGACAAGCACCGTCTCACCATAATTCGAGTCAAGAGTTTATGGAAAGGAGTAGGTGGAAAAAATTACTAGAGACCTTACAAGTTTAATGTACCCATTACCTTCAACGTAAGTAGGAGCGTTGATGGACTTTGAGTCTGGATTAGTCCAGTACATAAAGAAACTTAGGAGTCGCCTGAGATGACTATTAGGGAGTTAACGAACTTCGTTTACTATCTACTCATCAAGGTTAGGAGTCCAATGGACCAATCGGACAGAAAGCCGATGGACCCAGACCCGTGGACGATAGATTTTTAGAGATTAGAATTACGCGTTAAGGACCGAACTGCACTATGATTTTGAGTGCAATAGATTAGCCATGTGACCCCCAGGAAGGGAGATGGCCATTTCTCTGGAACTTGTATCATAACCATACCTATGGCCTTGCAGTAGTGATGGGCCTTTGCCTTGATCGCCAATGGAGTATCGGATAAAAATGAGTACGATCATGGTAAGTGAGCAATAAGAATTAAGACTTTGAGACCCTTGGACGTGTAGAAATTTCGAGGGCGAAATTTTTCTAAGTGGGGTGAAATGTAACATCCCAGTTTTCCCTTAACAAAGGTTTCGCCTAATAAGGTCATGCGCGAACTCTTTTAAAGGTGGGAAGTGTGAACTACAGGTGTTCGTCAAGCACCGGGACGCGCTAGGGTGGACAAGTGCCAGATTTAGGGAGGTTAGGCTTTGGAATCTCGAAGGGGGAAGAATAAGGCTGATTTAGCAGACGCGGACAGCAAGAAAGTAAAGAGAGGAGTGCATGAGAGTCGAGTGAGCATGGCACCAGAATAAATAAGTTTAAAGAGGACATGTTCACATCGTATAAATGGGGTTAAGGATGTAGGTAAGAGAACAACTAGGGTTGGAGGTATAAACATAAATCTAAGAAGAGGGAATAACAATCAAGTGTGAGGGGATCAAGTTTGAGCACGGTTGCATAATCTAATTTAGGTTTCACCTACAGAAGTATGTAAGGTGGGGTCTTGGAGGACAAAGGAAGGCGTACTAAGCTTAAGAAGGAAAACGTGCTAAGTGTGCGAGGGAAGCAAAGAGAATATGAAATCAGGAGCGACCGAAGTCAGGAAGGTAACCTTAAGATATTGAGAAAAGGGAGAATCTAAAAGAAATAGAAGGAGGGTGGAGTACCAGAGAGCGTAGAGATAAGAAAGGATGTCTGAGAACGCTAGCAACACCAGAGACGTCGAGAAAGTGGAAGCCTGATGCCTTAGGACACGAGTGTCTGTAGAAATTATTCTGTTTATTTTCTCAAAATTCTGCTGACACTCAAAGGATTCCCCTTGACCTTTAGAATTGGATAGAAAACCTAAATCGTCCGCTAGACGAAATTCTGTTCACTTTCGGACGATTTTGCAGACACTAGAACGGCTCCGTTTAGCTTGTAGAATTGAGCAGAGTTCCAAGTCCCTGGAAACCCAACCGGTACCGGGGAAAAGTTTCAAATACCTTAGATTAGTCCCACAACCTCATTCGGAAGACTAGGCGATCGCAGAAATGCAAGCTGAACTGGCGTTTGTCGCCACCGACGCTTAACGGTGTGCCAAAGGTATCTGTGAAGAATATACCTCCGGAGAAAAATTCACCAATACCTTGAATTAATCACACCTCTATGTAGAGGGAAATTAGAGGATCGCGATGGTATAAGCGGAATATTTTTCGGACGACCGTGCGCGACGCACCGGCACTGCGAACGGCCAAATAAGAGCGAAACAGGACGGAGTGAGACCCACATGGGAGATGACCACGGGATGAATCAGATTTTTTGGGAAAAAATAATAAAATAAGCTTTACTATTCATTGATATGACTTGATTTGACTTTGTAATTATCCAAACTAATTAAATAATTAGGAAATTAAATTGTAATGGCATTTTGGTAATTTTTGCCAAGGGTAAAATGGTAAAATGGGCATTCAGCCTTGGGATGTAAATATCCCCTCCCCAAAACCAAAATTAGATGGAAAAATTAGAAACCTTTCCAGAACTCTGTGCGTTTGCCCGATCGACTGCTGTTCTGTCAAACCGGAGACCTAGACATCACCGGCCTTAAACCCAGTTCACTCCCTCCAGGAATCCCCTAACTCTCACCCACGAAAATCCCTTCAAAAACCTAAGGCAAGCTTGAAGAAATTCAGCCAAGAGGAGCTTAGAGGCGTCAGAGCAAGCCCGGAGCCAACAGGAACCGTCNTCCAGGAATCCCCTAACTCTCACCCACGAAAATCCCTTCAAAAACCTAAGGCAAGCTTGAAGAAATTCAGCCAAGAGGAGCTTAGAGGCGTCAGAGCAAGCCCGCCGCCAACAGGAACCGTCGGCACCGAGGGAAAACCGAACGGAAGCCAGGCAGAAGCTCTGCACTCAGAGGACCGCTCTCCCCCAACTCTCTCATCATCCAATCTGCCTTCAAAGCCTCTAAAGAAGGTGGGTAAACTTGGTTCGCTCATCTCCTTGGAGCTTATGTTTGCTTATGTTTGATTTGGATGATTATGTGAACTATGAGAAATTATGTTAGAAATGCTATGCTAGGACTCAGGAGATGATTCTGAAGGTTCTTGTGACCTGGACTAGATAGGATTTTAAGGGTTGGAATATGTGTGAAAACCTCAAGAAGGATCCATGGATAAAGGGGGAAAGAAAGCAAGAAAAACAAAGATGTAGGTTTCAGTCTCGCCAGGAACCGCTGAGCGGCATCATGAACCACTGAGCGGACTCGTGAACTACTGAGCGGGATGTACTCTGCTGAGCGAAGGGGACAGAAAACAAATTTTTGGACACGTGGACTCTAGGGCACTGAGCGGCCATCAGGAACCGCTGAACGGCCTAGGGGTGAAACATAAGGATAAGGATGGAAAATATTTTTGAAGTGTGAAAACTTTCAGG
>QANU01076712.1:0-16100 GCA_003254905.1 Nissolia schottii | reverse complement strand
CTATCGTAAGAGATAAAGGAGTGTGACGCTCCAGAATCATACAAAACAATCAAAGTCTTCCCAAAAATAGTGCAATTACCCAAAATCAGACCTTCTTTCTCCTTAGCTTCCTCGGCAGCCATAGTGAATACGTTGCCTTGATGTAGGGTGGGCGGCGGCGCTACAGGACACTCTCTAACAAAATGGCCTGTCTTGCCACACCTGAAACAAACTCCCTGACCTGCTAAACATTCTCCGGAATGCCCCCTGCCACATTTTGGGCAAGGTGTACGTGGATCTGCTCGCTGCTGGGTCTCCGGCGTGCTCTGAAACACCCTAGCTAACTGTTTACCCGTACCTAGTAAACAATGCTCACTAGGTTATTGTCTACTCGGTCGGAATACTGTAGTCCATAGTTATCTTTCGAAAATAGTGGCTTAAGAAAGTAAGGACCAATTTTAAACCTTTTCATTTACATGGAATAAATACTAAAATAGAGCCATGCGTCAGAAAGAATAATATAACAAAGCGTATGACATTATATTAATAAAGCATTGATCATACATTCATGTGGTCCATCATATCCGTCACATAGTTGTATATACAATCAGTAAGCTACACATAACATGTACATAAACTGAAATATCATCCCCAGAATCCGGAATATATAACATCAAAATACAAGGCTACTGGAATACTACTCAGTAGGCCTTTGGCAAACATCCTGGCATCCAGCTCTCTAAGTTCATCTACTGTCTTGGCCGATCATGGTGCTGCGGCGGCTTATCAGCATTCACAAAATATGAAGCATCTTCGGTACCTGAAGTCATAAAACAGTGGGGGATGAGAACGGTAGGTTCTCAGTGGAAGTAACTTTAGTTCCTGAGTCTCGTTTCAGATTATGTCGGACTTCAGGCCGCTCAGAGATCTCTAGTGAACATGTCTACTAAAATCCCTACCATTTATTATCTGGCCTATCTGAACGGCTTTATCTGCATTAATATGTGACATGGGAACTACTCTTGCTTACTACATTCTCGTGCTGATTAACATTTCGTGAACATACATAACCTTCTCGAGCATGCTCTTAACGGTACTGACATAACAGCAGACTATACACTCAGAATACTCAAAATGCATAACAGAATACATTCAGAATTCATTCAGTACAACAGAATCATCAGAGTATGCATCACATAGTCATCAGCATAGACATGACAGAATCATTAGAATAATTATGCCTAACAGAATGTACATGTACATAACAGAATATGACAGTATAACCTGCACAACAGCATAACCTGCTTTGGAATATGTGTTATTCCCACCATAGTAATGTCCTCTGTTGGCACTAGTATGATGGAATAACCTCGCACCCTCAGTGTAGGCCGACACTGTCTAGACCTTCCTGCGGTGGGCTTCCACCTGCCGTGTGCCCCTCGGGACCCCTCGACAGTGGGTGGATATTGTACCCCCACCTAGGCTTGCCCCCTTTCGACAGTGCAAACGCGTGGTAACCGCACACCTCCAGGTATGCCATATCGACACCACCTGTGGCGGGCTTCCACATTCAGGATGCCTGGACCTTCTGAAGTGGGATCATAAATTAGCTCACGTAATCACGGCCTTTTCAGCATGCGGCATATAGCCTTTTCAGCAGCATTGGGCATTGGCCCTATTCAGCATGTGGCATTTAGCCTTTTCAGCAGCATTGGGCATTGGCCCTTTTCAGCATTTTCAGCATTTTCATACCTGCAGCATGTTATATCTTGTTTCCTATGGTTCATTTCAGAATCTTTATTTATCTCAGATTTACTTCTAATCCTTTGAATTGGGGTAACATGAATGCATGAGGAACTACAGATTATCTCACAGACTACACATCATTCACAGATTCATCTCCAGCATATACTTCACATATTCACTTATATTCACATACAGCATGAATTGCATACATTTCAATTATCAGTCATATCTACGGCATCAAACAACAGATTATGTGCCTCAAGAGGAGTTCCATGAACCATTCTGGTCACAATCCGCTCAGCGGAAACTGTGGTCCGCTCAGCGGTTTGAGCTATAGCGCTCAGCGCTGAAAACATACTCGCTCAGCGGCAGGAGCCTTATCGTTCAGTGGTAAGAATCCCTTCGTTCAGCGGTCTGACAAGTTTTAAAATATCTCCACCGACCCTTATCCTTTAAGAAAATATCTTTTCAGACTTTCCACGTGGCCTGCAGACCGCTCAACGGTAATCGCTTCCCGCTCAACGCTCTAGAGTTCACGTGGTCCGCTTAGCGGGACCAGAGGTCGCTCAGCGGTCACTGGGCGAAAGTGAAAACCGAATGCATCATTTTCCATCCTCTTCCTCCTTTGCTCCCATGGAACCCTACTTGCGGTTAACACATATTTCATACATAATAATCCTATCTAATCCAGGTCACAAGACCCTTCAGAATCCTCTTCCTACATCCTAACATCATTTCTAGCATATCTCATCATAAAATCACTAAATCACATACATAGGCACATAATCATATAAACACATAAACACTCATCCACCATCAAGAGGTGAGGAACTAGAGTTACCCACTTCTTAAAGAGCTCTTAGATGATGGAAAAAGAGGAACTTGATGCTTGATTGCTTGAGATCTTGCTAAGAAGTGATGGAAGCTTAAGTTATGGAATTTAGGGTTATGGAACCTTGGTTTCCTTTCTTCCAAGTGAAGAGAACTCCTAGCCTTGATGCTAGCTTGCCTTCTTGATGGATTTAAGAGAAGATTATGATGATGAAAAGCAAAGAATGAGGATTAAACTTTGGGGGATATGGAGCTTTAGGTCTTGGACTCTTAGGAAGAAGAAAATGAATAGCTTTGGTGTTTTTGTGTACGTGGCTTCGGGCTTGAGGGGCTGGCCGTGGTCTTCTAATAGCCCTTGGTCATAATTTCTTTCCAATTTTGCCCTTATGTATTTTAGGTCATGCTCGCTCATTAATTATTTATGTCCGGACGTCCTAAAAAGATTCCGGGCATACTGTTGTGACCTATTAATTTTCCTTATTCATATGTAATTCTTTATTGAGATCTTCTTAAATTTATTTCCACATTAATATCTTTTACAGACTCCTGTGAGTTGTGTCTAAATTATAATAAACCCTAATTTCGACCCGAACGTCACCGGACGTCACGAGATCGCCAAATGACTCTTTTTAACTAATATTATTGGGGTGAAATTAATATTAGAATTTTATTTCATTTTTATTTCCTCTTTTCCTCATTAATATAGTCGTAATTATTTATTATGCGACGTTTTAGCGAAGGAAAAAGTCGGGATGTTACATGCTCCGGCTCGGAGTACCTGATGACGGAGATCTCGTTGCTGGAGATCCTGTTCCTGCTGGCCCTGCCCTGGGCTGACTCTGCATTCTCCCTGATCCTTGCTGAGGCCTTGGTGGATACTGAGCTCGGCCTCGTCCTGCTGCTGCTTGAAACGGTCCCCGCTTCCTCGGTTCGTTCCGGGAACTGCCAGCACCGTCAAACCTTCTCTTGAATCTGTCACTTCTCACCTGAGCTAGATCTCTATTGGCTTCCTCCTGAGCCAAGCAAGTGTTCAACAAGGTGGCATAATCACGGAAGCCTGCCACATTCAGAAATACCTTCAACTCAGGTTTCAGACCTCGCTGGTATTTAGCACATTTCCAGCCTTCACTTGGGTTCATCCTGTACATCGGTGAATATCGGCAAAGTTTCTCAAACTTCGCCGTGTACTCGGTCACTGTCATCGATCCCTGTTTCAGCTCCATGAATTCTGCCTCTTTTCTATCCTGCAACTCCTGTGGAAAATATTTGTCCAAGAACACCTCCTTAAACCTGTTCCATGTCATCGGATCCACATCTCGCTCAAACTGGGGCTTGGTTGTATCCCACCATTCGCCCCTTGCTCCCTCTAGCTTCCGAGAAGCAAATTTGACCTTCTGCTGTTCCGTGCACGGGATGTCCTCAAAAATCTGTTCCAATTTCCTAAGCCAGCCATGAACCAACTCAGGATCCATCATGCCTTCAAATACTGGTGGATTGGCGGATGAAAAATCCCAGTACTTCGTGACTTCCAGCTCCTGCGCTGTGGGCGGTGTGTTGCATTGGGCACTGGAAGCAGCCATTAACGCCATAGCCTGGGCTATCTCTCGCAGAACATCTGTAAGTTCTGGGGACTCTGGAGTACGCTGTGTATTGTCCCTGCGGGATGGCATATCTAATATGTCGTACCTGCACAGTTTCGAGGTGATCAGTCTCAAGAAAGGCAAGTACACAGGAACTTAGCACATACCACTTAGCTGAAACATACACCGTAATCATGCCCGAAAGCATAGTGCAGCTCAGTCCTCAGGCTCTTTTGGACCAAACTGCTCTGATACCAAATGAAACACCCTAGCTAACTGTTTACCCGTACGTAGTAAGCAAAGCTCACTATGTTGTTGTCTACTTGGTCGGAATACCTTAGTCCATAGTTATCTTTTAGAAATAATTGTTGCTCAAGAAAATAAGGACCCATTTTAAACTTCTGCTTGTATCACATCAATACTAAAATAAAGCCATGCGTTGGAATAAAACAAATATAACAATGCGGATAACATTATCATAATTAGAATCTGTAATATACATCCAGTGGGTTCGCCATACAAGGTCACATAGTATAAGATATACATAATATGTACATAGATCAAAATATCAAATACATAATCCAGAATACACAGCATCAAAATACAAGGACTACTGGAATGCTACTCAGTATGTCCCTGGCAAAATGTAAATG
The DNA here is from genome assembly GCA_003254905.1 of Nissolia schottii. NCBI lineage: Eukaryota > Viridiplantae > Streptophyta > Magnoliopsida > Fabales > Fabaceae > Nissolia > Nissolia schottii. The sequence goes on along the minus strand of QANU01076712.1, from coordinate 11,311 downwards.
TCTAACTAGCCGCTCATGGCTCAGCTGGCGGCTCATCTGCATCCTCAAAATAGGACTCATCATCNGGGGATGGTTGCACTAATTGCATTCGATGTTTACCTCCTATGAGCCTTCCATGGTTAGCTACCATATCGGTAAAGAGCGCTGCCGGGTCGATACAATAGTGGCAAAAAGAGATTGTAGTCCGAGGCCACGGCTGCATGGGTGAAAGGACTAAGAAGGACGCTAACCCAGGTAAGCTGGTATGCGTAAGAGATTCCCATATTTCCCCCATGCACTATGTATTTACAAATATGAGCAAAGGCATGAATGTATGTATGTATGCAAGTATGTATGTATTTATATATATGTTTATGCATTAGGTATCGGCAAGGGAGCGTCCCGAGACGAGTATTATGTCTTTAGCAGTAACGTAAAGTTAATGAGCACGAAGCCTAAGTAATGACAAGATTAGTTATCCAATCACCTAGTAAAGTTGATAAAGCCATTCAGGACCTAGACAGAGACAATAATCAGTAGGGGTATTAGTATGCATGACACTTAGAGGTATTCCTGGTGGCCTGGAAAATAATAGAGTAATGAACGATAGATGACACGAAGAGACTCCTACTGAGAACCTACCGTTCTCACCCCCACTCCTTATGGGTCCAGGTATGCAAAGCGAAGGGATCGACGAGCGACCGCAGTAGGGCAGTTCCCGGCCGAAGCCAAGTGAAGACGTCAGCAATAGGTTGATAGATATTTTGTACTAGGATTTATGACTATTGTTAATTGTATGTATCATTATTTATTAATAAGCAATGTGTAATTATATGTTGGACCTTGAATTGTACTTATATGTATATTTATGTTTCTCCAGCTTGTCACTACCTTAACTGACAGGTTCGCTAGCCTTTGTATATATATGTTTCCTTGTTCACGCGCGGCTCCTAATTTGCAAACTAATACAGTAATAGAATAATTTCCAAATTGGTCCATATTTTCAAACAAGAAATATTTTCCAAGTTAAAAGTAGGGGCTAAAAGTAACCCCACCAAAGTAGAAAACAACCTAGTGAGCATTGTTTACTACGTACGGGTAAACAGTTAGCTAGGGGTGTTTCACCTGAGACCCCGCTCAGCAGCCCCTGTGCGAGACATGAAAACCGAGTTGCTCTTCTCTTCCATTTTTTTCNGCGAGACATGAAAACCGAATTGCTCTTCTCTTCCATTTGCTTCCCCTTTTCTCCCATGGCACCTACTTGAGTTTTCACACATAATTCAAGCACAATAATCCTATCTAATCCAGGTCACAAGACCCTTCAGAATTGTCTTCCTAAATCCTAACATCATTTCTATCATTTATGTTCCTAATATCATCAAATCCTCTAACATACATACAATCACATAAACATCATTAACCATCAAAGAGGTGAGGAACTAGAGTCACACACTTCCTCAAGAACTTGTTGATGCTAGAAGGAAGAGGAAATCAAGCCTTGCTTGCTTGCTTGAGCCTTCTTGACCTAGAAATGAAAACCTTGGATGATTATAAAAAACCTAGGTTATGGAAACCTTATGTCTTCTTGTTAAATGAAGAGAAACTCATCACCTTACCACTTGCTTATCCTCTTGATGAAGTTAAGAGTGAATTAAGGTGATGAAAGCAAAGGATGATGATTGAACTTGGTGGAGTTTTGGGAGCTTTAGGTCTTAGGAGCTTAGGAAAAGAAAAATGGAACTTGGATGCATGTATGTATGTGTTTCAGGTTTTGTGGGAGGCTAGCCGTGGTCTTAGTGGCCCTTGGCCATAATTATTTCCAATTTTGCCCTTAGTGTGTTTTATGTCATGTTTACTCATTAAGTGTTTATGTCCGGACGTCCTAAAAATATTCTGGACATACCGTTGTGACCTATTAATTATCCTGGATAATATTTAAATCTTATTTGACATATTCTTACATTTAATTTCATATTAATATATTTTACAGACTCTTGTGAGTCGTGAGGAAATTATAATAAAACCCTAATTTCGACCCGAACGTCACCCGACGCCACGAGATCGTAAAATTATTATTTTAACTAATATTACAGAGACAAAATTTAATATTTGAATTTTAGTTCATTTTTATCTCACCTTTTCCTTCTTATTATATTTTAAATTCTTCCCGAGACAGCATTTTAACTGAAGGGAAAAAGTAGGGTCGTTACATTCCACCCCCTTCGAAAAATTTCATCCTCGAAATTCAAAGATAAGGATAGATCCATACCTCTCAGAATAACTCCGGATAAGCTTGCTTCATATCCGCTTCTAACTCCCATGTGTGCTCTTCTATTTCTCCGTTCATCCATACCACTCGTACCATCGGAATCTCATTATGCCTCGTCTGACGAACCTTATGATCAATGATCTTTTGTGGTGTCAGCGGTAAAGACAAATCTTCTCTTAACTGTATCTGTTCTGGTTGCAACACATGGTCGGGGGATGCATAATACTTGCGCAACTGAGAGACATGAAAAACGTTATGGATATTGGCAAGATTCGGTGGAAGAGCTATCCGGTATGCTACCGGTCCAATACGATCTAAAATCTGGAACGGTTCGATGAATCGGGGGTTCAGCTTCTTGACCTTCAATGACCTCCCAATACCTGTCGCCGAAGTAACCTTTAGGAAGACATGATCTCCCTCTTGGAACTCAAGTGGCCTCCTCCAGTTATCTGCATAACTCTTCTGCCTACTTTGCGCCGTGAGCACTCTTTTACGCAACAACTTCATTAATTCTTCTGTCTCTCGGGTCTCCTCAGGACCTAGACAGCGATACTGCCTGCTGTCATTCCAACATAATGGCGACTGACACTTCCTACCATACAATGCTTCGACTGGAGCCATACCAATGCTAGCTTGATAGCTGTTGTTGTAGGCAAACTCCACAAATGGCAATATTTCCTCCCAGTTTCCTGTTGTATCTAGTGCACAAGCTCGCAGCATATCTTCCAAGGTCTGAATAGTATGCTCGAACTGACCATCAGACTGAGGGTGATATGCAGAACTCAAGTGCAACTGCGACCCATATGCTTTCTGGAAAGTAGTTCAGAATCTAGAAGTAAATCTGGGATCTCTGTCTGAGATGATAGAAGATGGTACTTCATGCAACCTTACCACCTCCTTGATATACAGCTGTACAAGCTTTTCCAATGAGTAAGTCATCGTGATTGGGATAAAGTGAGCAGACTTAGTCAATCTGTCCACAATTACCCAAATGGCATCAACTCCAGTCCGGGTACGTGGTAAACCTGAAACAAAATCCATGGCTATGGCCTCCCACTTCCATTCTGGAACCTCTGGAGGATTCAGCAGCCCTGGGGGTTTCTGGTGCTCGATCTTTACCTTCTGGCAAACCAAGCACTTCTGTACCCAGTTCTCAACATCTCTTTTCAATCCTGGCCACCAAAACATATGCTTGAGGTCATGATACATCTTGGTAGTACCTGGGTGCATCATGAATTGACTCTTATGAGCCTCTTGTAAAATATCCTCTCTTAAGCTGCCTTCCTTAGGCACACAGATGCGCCCGTCAAATCTCAAGATCCCATCGGTATCTGTAGTCGCTTCTTTGATCTTATCTTCTTCAACAGCCTTACGAAACTTGCACCAAGTATCTTCTTGGCAATTCTTTTGAGCCTCCACGATTCTGCGCTTAAAATCACTACTGACTTGAAGAGGGTACAGTGTCACCCTGTTATGCTGACATGCAACAGTCAGATTAAGATCACGAAACTCCTCCAATAATTTCGCTTCCTGCACCATCATATGAGCCATCTGCAAAAACTTCCGGCTCAAAGCATCAGCCACTACATTGGCCTTCCCTGGGTGATAATTGAGATTAAAATCATAATCCTTAAGAAATTCAATCCACCTCCTCTGACACATATTCAACTCCTTCTGGTCAAATAGGTACTTCAGACTTTTATGATCTGAAAATACCTCAAATCGAACTCCATACAAATAATGTCTCCAGGTCTTCAATGCAAACACTACTGCAGCCAACTCTAAATCGTGTGTAGGATAGTTTACCTCATGCTGCTTTAAATGTCTCGAGGCATAAGCTATCACTTGACGTCGCTGCATCAGAACACAACCCAGTCCAGCACTTGACGCATCGCAGTACACCTCAAAAGGTTCCTGAGGATCAGGTAGTACTAGCACTAGAGCGGTGGTCAACCTCTCCTTCAGCTCGCAGAAACTTCTCTCANGGATATTGTACCCCCACCTAAGCTTGCCCCATTTCGACAATGCATAGGCGTGGTAACCGCACACCTCCAGGTATGCCATCTCGACACCACCTGTGGCGGGCTTCCACATTCAGGATGCCTCGACCTCCTGAAGTGGGATCATAGTGGCTCACGTGATCACGGCCTGTTCAGCATGTGGCATATAGCCAATTTTAGCATTGGGCATTTGCCCTGTTTTCAGCAGCATTGGGCATTGGCCCTTTTTCAGCAGCATTGGGCATTGGCCCTATTTTAACAGCATTTTGATACCTGCAGCATGGCATACTGGTTCCCTATGGTTCATTTCCACATCTTTACTTATCTTAGAGTTAATTATCATGTCTTTAACTAGGTGTATCATGAATGCATGGAATGCTACAGAAATCATCACAGGTTACTTGACATATACATGTTTAGTACATTTCCTTCATTTACAGCATCTACATTCATACAATTCATCTAACGATCACAGATACAGCATCAAATACTAGTTTATGAGCCTCAAGAGGGTGCCATCAGCTTTCTCTAGTCTCAAGCCACTCAGCAAAAACTGAGGTTCGCTCAGCGATTTGAGCCTCTACGCTCAGCAATAGAGGTTGTATCGCTCAGCGGTACTGACCTCATCGCTCAGCGGCTGAAACTTTCTCGAATTTTCGTCCACCGCCTTACTTTAAAAATATCTTTTTAACTTTCCACGTAAGCCTTGTCTCGCTCAGCGGTGCCTGAGACCCTGCTCAGCGGCCCCTGTGCGAGACATGAAAACCGAGTTGCTCTTCTCTTCCATTTTTTTCCCTTAGCTTCCATGGAACCCTACTTGAGTTTCACACATAATTCAAGCACAATAATCATATCTAATCCAGGTCGTAAGACCCTTCAGAATTGTCTTCCTAAATCCTAACATCATTTCTATCATTTACGTTCCTAATATCATCAAATCCTCTAACATACATACAATCACATAAACATCATTCACCATCAAAGAGGTGAGGAACTAGAGTCACACACTTCCTCAAGAACTTGTTGATGCTAGAAGGAAGAGGAAATCAAGCCTTGCTTGCTTGCTTGAGCCTTCTTGACCTAGAAATGAAAACCTTGGATGATTATAAAAAACCTAGGTTATGGAAACCTTATGTCTTCTTGTTAAATGAAGAGAAACTCATCACCTTACCACTTGCTTATCCTCTTGATGAAGTTAAGAGTGAATTAAGGTGATGAAAGCAAAGGATGATGATTGAACTTGGTGGAGTTTTGGGAGCTTTAGGTCTTAGGAGCTTAGGAAAAGAAAAATGGAACTTGGATGCATGTATGTGTGTGTTTCAGGTTTTGGGGGGGGCTGGCCGTGGTCTTAGTGGCCCTTGGCCATAATTATTTCCAATTTTGCCCTTAGTGTGTTTTATGTCATGTTTACTCATTAAGTGTTTATGTCCGGACGTCCTAAAAATATTCTGGACATACCGTTGTGACCTATTAATTATCCTGGATAATATTTAAATCTTAGTTGACATATTCTTACATTTAATTTCATATTAATATATTTTACAGACTCTTGTGAGTCGTGAGGAAATTATAATAAAACCCTAATTTCGATCCGAACGTCACCCGACTCCACGAGATCGCAAAATTATTATTTTAACTAATATTACAGAGATAAAATTTAATATTTGAATTTTAGTTCATTTTTATCTCACCTTTTCCTTCTTATTATATTTTAAATTCTTCCCGAGACAACATTTTAACTGAAGGGAAAAAGTAGGGTTGTTACAGGTATCAATTGCGCATGCGAGCAGCATATCTTCTAAAATTTGGATGGTTCTCTCTGACTAGCCGTCCGTCTGAGGATGGTACGCCGAACTCAAATGCAATTGCGATCCTTGAGCTCTTTGAAAGGATGTCCAGAAATGAGAGGTAAACCTGGGGTCCCTATCCGAAATAATAGAAGAGGGGATTTCGTGCAACCGTACCACCTCCTTCAGATACACCTGCACTAACTTCTCCATCGAGTAACTCATTTTGACAGGGATAAAATGAGCCGATTTAGTCAGCCTGTCGACAATTACCCATACCGCGTCCCTTCCCGTTCGGGTACGTGGTAGTCCGGTGACAAAGTCCATCGTGATACCGCTCCATTTCCATTCCGGAATCTCCGGAGGATTCAGTAATCCGAGCGGCTTCTGGTGCTCAATCTTTACCTTCTGGTCAACCAAGCATTTCTATACCTAGTCTTCTACATCCCCTTTTAACCCTAGCCACCAAAACATCTTCCGCAAGTCGTGATACATCTTGGCAGTCCCTGGGTGTATCGTAAAATGGCTTTTATGCCCTTCTCGTAAGATATCCTCTCGCAGACTGCCCTCGTTGGGCACACAGATGCGCTGGCGGAACCGCNTACGTGGTAGTNATTTAGCCAGCCTGTCAACAATTACCCATACCGCGTCCCTTCCCGTTCGGGTACGTGGTAGTCCGGTGACAAAGTCCATCATGATACCGCTCCATTTCCATTCCGGAATCTCCGGAGGGTTCAGTAATCCGAGCGGCTTCTGGTGCTCAATCTTTACCTTCTGGTCAACCAAGCATTTCTGTACCTAGTCTTCTACATCCCCTTTTAACCCTAGCCACCAAAACATCTTCCGCAAGTCGTGATACATCTTGGCAGTCCCTGGGTGTATCGTAAAATGGCTTTTATGCCCTTCTCGTAAGATATCCTCTCGCAGACTGCCCTCGTTGGGCACACAGATGCGCTGGCGGAACCGCAACATCTCTTCTGGGTCAGGGGTTACTTCTTTGATCTTCCCTGCGGCTACGGCGTTGCAAAACTGGCGCCATGACTTTTCCTGGCATGCCTCTTGAGCCTTCATGATCCGCTGTTTAAAATCGCTCGTGACTTGCAAAGGGCATAATATTAGACGATCGATGCGACGGGCGACGGTTAGATCGAGATTACGAAACTCCTCAAGTAACTGTGTCTCCCGTACCATCAGATGAGCCATACGCAATGACTTCCGACTTAAGGCATCAGCTACCATATTGGCCTTTCCCGGATGATAATTCAGGCCGAAGTCGTAATCCTTCAACAACTCGGTCCACCTCCTCTGTCTCATATTAAGCTCCTTCTGATCGAAAAGGTATTTCAAGCTTTTATGATCGAAAAATACTTCAAATCGAACCCCCGTACAAGTAATGCCTCCAAATCTTCAGTGCAAACACTACCGCAGCTAACTCCAAATCGTGTGTGGGGTAGTTAGTCTCATGGGGCCTTAATTGTCTCGAAGCATAGGCGATCACCTGCCGTTTCTGCATCAACACGCATCCTAATCCTGCTTTCGAGGCGTCGCAATATACTTCAAAAGGCAATTGGGGATCTAGCAATATTAAAACCGGAGACGTGGTCAATTTTCCCTTCAGCTCCGTGAAGCTCCGTTCACATTCAGGTGACCATGTTAATTTAACTCCCTTACGCGTCAACTTTGTCAGAGGCAATGCGATTTGGGAGAATCTTCAATGAATCGCAGGTAGTACCCTGCGAAACCTAGAAAACTCCGGACCTCCTTGACTGAGGTGGGTTTCTCCCACGTTTTCACCGCCTCTACCTTACTAGGGTCCACGGCAACACCTTGCTCCGATACTATATGCCCTAGGAATTGCACCTCTTTTTCCCAGAACTCGCATTTGGATAGCTTGGCGTACAGCTTCTTGGCCCTCAAAATCCCCAATACGGTCCTCAAGTGTCGGGCATGTTCCTCCTCGTCCCTTGAGTACACCAAGATTTCATCTATGAAGACAATCATGCACTCGTCTAAGTAGGCATGGAAAATGCGATTCATGTAATCCATAAAAATGGCAGGGGCGTAGGTTAGACCAAATGACATTACCCTAAATTCATAGTGTCCATAACGGGACCTGAATGCCGTCTTGGCAATGTCCTCCTCGCGTACCCGTATCTGATGATATCCCGACCTCAGGTCGATCCTCGAAAATACCTTAGCTCCTTTTAACTGATCCAAGAGGTCATCTATCCTCGGTAGAGGGTACTTGTTTTTAACCGTCACCTTGTTGAGCTGTCTATAGTCAATGCAAAGCCTCATAGTGCCGTCCTTTTTCTTAACGAACAACACTGGGGCTCCCCACGGTGATGCACTCGGCCTGATGAATTCTTTGTCCATCAATTCCTCTAACTGCTTCTTCAATTCTTGCAGTTCTAGCGGGGACATACGATAAGGGGTAATGGAGATGGGTCCAGCGCCCGGTATGAGGTCAATGGAGAATTCTACTTCCCGCTCTGGTGGGAACTCTGGGATATCATTGGGGAAAACGTCGGGGTACTCACATACTACTGGAATCGCCTCAATCCTTCGATCCATAGCTTTTACCTCTGAGGATGCGAGTAACACACACCCTTGGTCCTCCAATCCGCAACAGTACAGGGTTGGCAATTCTTCGTCCAACCTTGTCGAAATTGCGACTCCCGAAGGAAGAATCACCAATTTGTTGGCGCAATCCAGCACCACCCTGTTGGTCTTCAACCAGTCCATCCCTAGTATAACATCCAGTCCGACTAGGGGAGGCAAATTAAGTCAGCTACGAACTCCCTTCCCTGTAGCTGAAACGGGCACCTAAGACACACCTGACAGGTCTTGACAGATGGCGCAGTAGGCGTTGACACGGACAGAGTATATGGTAGCATCGTAGGAGATAATTGTAGCTCCTTCACACTACCATGAGAGATAAAGGAGTGCGAGGCTCCAGAGTCATACAACACAGTCAACGATTTCCCATTGATAGAACACGTACCTAGGATTAGTCCTTCCTCCTGCTGGGCTTCCTCTGCAGCCATAGTGAACACACGGCCCTGGCACTGGGACGAGGGTAGGTGTGCTCTACAGTCCCTGGCGAAATGCCCTTCTTGGCCACACCTATAACATACATTCTGCCCTGCCAAACACTCGCCTGCATGGGGCTTGTTGCACTTCGGGCAAGCCGGCCTTGCCTCTAGCAGCTTCTGGTTCGCTCCTCTCTGCGGTTGAGGCCGCGACAGTGGTGGCCCAATCCTGGGCTGGTTCTGCGACCTGCCAACCCCTTGCGGCGGTCTCTAGGAATACTGGCCCCTACCCCTCCCTAGGAATGGGGCTTGCAATGGCCCTTTCTTCCACGGGTCCATCTGTGAGTTCCCTGCCTCGGTAAACCTCATCTTGTTGCGCTCACTGCGTACCTCTGCTAGATCCCGGTTGGCTTCCTCCTGAGCCAAGCAGGTATTTACTAGCGTAGCATAATCTCGCACACCTAAGCTTGCGAGGAACACCTTCAGCTCAGCCTTCGGGCCTCGGTGGTACTTAGCACATTTCCAGTTATCATCTGGGCAAAACCTAACCATTCAGGAATAACGGCACAGCTTCTCAAATGCTGCAGTATATTCCGTAACGCTCATTGTTCCTTGCTTCAGATCCAAGAACTCCGCCTTCTTCTGATCCTGTAATTCCTTGGGGAAATACTTATCCAGGAAGATCATCTTGAACTGCTCCCATGCCATTTCTGCCCCTTCCTGTTCCACTGTCGGACGGGTCATATCCCACCATTCGGCAGCTGCCCCCTCCAGTTTCCTCGAAGCGAACTTGATCTTCTGAGAGTCCATACAGGGGATATCCTGGAAGACCTGTTCTATCTTCCTGACCCAGCCATGCACCAGATCTGGATCCATCAATCCCTTGAACACCAGCGGATTAGCCCGCATGAAGTCCTTGTACTGGAGAGTTTCAATTTCTTGAGCAGTCGGGATCACATTTCGCTGAGCAGTGGCGACCACAATCTGAGCGGTGGCCTCAGCTTGGGCCTGAGCAGCATGCGCCACTTGTTGTAATATCTCTGACAAATCCACAGCAGCAGACTCTCGAGACGTGTTATCCCTTCTTGGAGGCATGTTTTTGAGTCTCAAGAACAGCCAGTGCACATATAACCAGAACATGCAACTTAGGAAGGGATACACTGTGCAGCATGCTCGGAAGCATAGTGCAGCTCAGTCCTCGGGCTCACTCAGACCAAACTGCTCTGATACCAAATGAAACACCCCTAGCCGATTCCGTATGCTCGAGTCGTACGTAATACCGCTAGGTTATTTACTTCCTGGTCTTTTTCCTTAGTTTTTCGAAAATACTAGCTTTAATAAAATAGGGACCCAATTTCTCTTTTTCCTTTTCGTTTTAAGCATACAGTTTAAGACATAAGAGCCGTGCGTGCCACAGAATAATATAACAAACGATATCTCTAGTAAGTTGAAATTAAGTTAGCGGATACATAGATTACACACATAAGGGGTCCTCTACAGATACAACTACACACCATATACTAGTTATATTACATAGCCCACACACATGTTCCACAATTACATTTATTCTCCTCCTAATATCTCCTACACAACCATCTAAGTCTCCTTGTGCACATCATCCTTAGGTTCCACGGCATCAGCATAGTAAGACTCATCTTCCATCCCTGGAGCCATAAGCGAGTGGGGGTGAGAACGGTAGGTCCTCAGTGAGTAACATTTCAATCGTGGCTTTTTAGTTCTCGGTTATTCTCCAGCCGTTCAGAGTAAAGTCTAGGTGTAGATGCAGCTAATGTCCTACTGATTATGATCTTGGGACTATACTCTGCGCAGCCTTATTTATGTTACTAGGTGATTGGCTCTCTAATCTTGTTATTACCTGGGCTTCGTGCTTTCTATCTAAACATCGCAATTAGGGATATACTATTCATCGTGGGACGATCCCTTGACGATACATAATGCATGAACAATGGTACATAATGCTTAAGCAATTATACATACATATTTATCATCATATCATCATTCATCATTGCATACATTTAATTACATAGTGCATGAGGGAACTGGGAATCTCTTACACATACCAGCTCACCCGGGTTAGCGTCCTTCTTAGTCCTTTCACCCATGTAACCGTGGCCTTCGGTTACAACCTCCTTCTATTCCCTATCATGATGACCCGACAGTGCTTGAATCGGAGTGGTAGCTAACCACGTTAAGCTCATAGGAGGTAATTCATCATCATGATAA
>QANU01076686.1:83985-125484 GCA_003254905.1 Nissolia schottii | reverse complement strand
TGAAGAATGTCACTCACCTTAACATGGCTGACCGCTAGCGAGAACTAAGCTGGGAGCTCCAACCACCCTATGTGAAGGCACTTCTTTCCCACGAACGAAAAGCGAGAGGGAGAATAGAAATAAAAAGATAACCGAAGCAAAAAGTATAATAAAAGTGTGACCTCTAAAGCTATGTAGTGAAATAGCAAGTTTAAATACTCACGAGATGCCTCCATATATAAAGGGAGGAGGAGACTCCCCATCTACAATTATAAACGATGTGAGACTAATTCCTCGAAATGTTGCAGCGCGCCTACACGCCACGCCGCTGTAGCTCGCATCTTTCTGACTCTCATCTCATGCGAGATTACAAAACGTCTCGCGCGAGATGCTTTTTTAGTTTTCTTTCCTTCTAAGGGTCATCACAACATTCTCATCTTAAGACATTTACTCCCCAAATGTCACGACGTTCCTTCTTATCATGCACTGCCTCCGTTGCGCTTCTCTCATATTCCATACCCACACTTATAGCTACCTGCTTGACATAGCCTAACTAGGAGTGGGGTCAAGTGTAACATCCCGTATTTCTACGAGTTGAAAAGTTAACCGTGGATAGCCGAGGGCGGCCGAAAAACGTCGAGGGAGCGAAGGGAGTCGAGTAAAATCCCCGAAGCCCTAGAAAATTGGGGAAACGGACTAGGTTTAGCTGTCTCATAATTTTCGGGAGCCGCCGGACAGGTTGCGACTTGAACGGAAGTTTCCAGGGTACTGTAAAGTGTCCGTAGGATTTTCGACTCGATAAAAGAGTCCCTGATTCCCGAGGAAATTGTTCTGGACCGGGGGGAAAAATAAATTGGTCACAGCGTTATGTCCGGAATATTCGTAGGGCAACCGGGTGAAAGGTTTTGCGGACAAAATGCGATTTAATAAACATGAAGCCTGGTAAAAGGACTTAACTTCTGGAGGAAGTCAAGTAATACTTAAATCAATAGGTAAAAGAATAGATGAAAGAATAAACAAGCGAGTAAACAAACGAATAAATAAGTAAACAAATGAATAAAAGAATAAATAAATAAATAAATAAATGAATGAATAAACAAAGAAAAGAATAAAGAAGTAAATAATAATATAATACTAATAATAATAATTATAAGAAGCTGAAGGCTTCAGAAAGAAAAACGTGAGAGAGGAAGGAAAGTTAAAGGAAAAAGGAAAATTTACTTTCCACTGTGCACGGTTATAAATAACTTCGTAAATCTTCAGAAGTTACGTTCAGTGGGTAGCCGAGGGTCTCGTTCCGTCACTGCTAGATTTCGTGCCGGAGTCCTTGAAAATTAGCTGGAGCACACCATCGTGAAGAGGATCGTCTCCCCTTCAAAGTTACCGAATCGAAATTCCGATCGGAGGTGGGTAACCCTAAGCCCACTGTCTATGTGGTTTAGTTTTTAACTGTATATGAGCCTATTTGTATATCTGACTGTAGAACTGTTAAGTAGTATTTTGGGGGGATATTGTGTAAAAAGAGTTTTGTGAACGGTGGAAAATTGAAACGCATAACTGTACTACTTGGAACCCTAGGAACAGTAAAAGTTTATGATCTGGAGTCTCGGAAGGCGATTTTTGTAGTCTGCATTCAAATACTTAAGGAATTCAATCGAATGAAAGCCCAAACTGAGCTTTCCTTCGAATGAATTCCACTGCAGTCGAATGTAGGCTAATTTTAGGGATTTCAATCGAATGAATTCTCTCGTATTCGAATGAAAGGATGTCGAGGGATTTCAGTCGAATGAAAGCCTATTCCAATCGAATGAAAGGACTCTGAGGGATTTCATTCGAATGCCACAACAAGTATTCGAATGAAACCTGACAGAGTTGGGAGTTTAGTGTTTCCAAGGGATCCAATGACTATGGTTAAGCCCTTCTTATGTATTTAAGCATGCATCATGAGGAGGGGATGTCACTTAGGAGTTAGGGCAGCCCTAGAACACTAGAGGTCAATGACTTAATGATGAAGAAAGCATAATGGAACTTAGGGAATTATGTATATAGTTATATGCTAGGAAAGCCCTCTCTTGGCAATGTCTACTTGACACACCCCTCGCCAGTCCCAAAAGGGTGGAGTGGCCAATGTGTTACCTTGCCAAGTCCCAAAGGAGTTGGTTAACGGATTAATCCCAAAAGGGTGGATTGATTCGCAGAGGTTAATGGCACAAAGAAATTTAAAGGTAAAGTTAAAGTAAAGAGTTGCTCATCGAAGCAAAAAGGAAGTGAAGGAAGGATGACGTCATACCTAAAAGAATAAAGAAAGGAGAAGAAGGACGCTAACCCGGGTGAGCCGGTATGTGTAAGAGATCCCCCAAGTCCCCCAAGCATAAAGCATAAAGAATATGTATTTATATTGATGTGATGAATGAACAGTTATATGTATGTCAGTATATATGTGATAAAGTATATATGCATAGTCATGGATGTTATGTATGATGTAAGTCAAGGGAACGACCCGAGACAGATAGTTTAATTATAACTGAATTGTAGGATTCACAAGCACGCAGACTTAGTAATAAAGACTAGTTCCCTATCGCCTAGATAATCTTAGATAAAGCTGTTTAGGACCTTAGGCTAGATAATAATCAGTAGGGTGTTAGCATGTGAGAGCACTTAGAAATCCCTGAACGGCCTGGAGGATATTCGAGTAAATGAACCATAGGTAGCCATAGGGACCCACTGAGGACTCAGAGTTCTCACCCCCACTCGATTATGGATCCAGTTTGCAGTTATGGCATCACCCCCAGCCAAGGACGTATGGCTCTTCACGCGCACGCGCATGCGCAACTACCGCACCGACACCCTCTTGGAGACGAGTACCTATGCGCCCGCACGCCTACCTGACGAGCAGGACCATCCTCCTAGACCGAGGCTTGGAGCCCCAGGCACTTCACTGCTGAATCTGATTTGGGTGGACGAGCGTCCGGGGAGCAGTAGCAGGGACCCGATCAGCCTCAACGGCGATGAGGAGATGCCTCCTTCAGAGCCGGAGCCGACACCTACTCCAGCCCCGACCCCAGCCACGGATCCAGGTGCATACACCCCACCAGTCCGAGCTCGCGGCCGCCGTACCACTGCACGGAAGAGGATACTGACGGTTCGCCCACAGCGCTTCGCCCCACGTGGCTTCTCGGCAGTGGCAGATCTGAGCAGCAGTGATGAGGAGGAGCCTTTGGAGCGTCTAGGGGACTCCGAGTAGGTGGAGATCAGCTGGACTCGTCTGCAGAGTTAGGTTGTTGTACCATACACGAAGCGAGAGGTGCCGCTCGTGTATGTAGTCGCTACTAGTCTTCATGTCTGTATGGTATGGCTACTGTGTATGTATATTATTTCTTTTGGATAAGACTTATGTATAAACTCTATATATTTTATAAAAAGGAAATGTTGTGTACCTTCGGGCCCCTATGTGTACTGTCTGCCGATAAAGCTCCACCCTACAGGTATGCATTCTCACCCAGATATCTTTTAGTTATGTCGTTAGTCGTTATATTACTCGCACGGCTCTTTATTTTTCTTATGCATGTATTTCCAAAGAAGGTTCAAATTGGCCCGTATTTTCAGTAACCCTAATTTCAACTGATAAACTAGAACGGTAATAGTTCACAGCCCAGCATTCAACTACCTAGCCAGGGAACCTACGACTTAAGCATAGGCCAACTAGCTACGGTGTTGCATCAAGGAACGAAAGTGGACACAACTAACATATCTGACTCTGACATGCCTACTGGGCTCTAGACATTAACGACTCTTCTAACTGACCCTAGACATGACATGAATGACATCCTATAGGCCTCATGTAACATTACGTCTTGTATAAATGGGGCGCCTACCATTTATACAATCGTAATTTTACTTAAGGACACTTGCTCCAATAGACACAGGGAAACCTACTACTCTAATACCACACTCACATCCCAACTTGGGAGGTGAGCAAACGCAAGGACTATTTCCCTCATGGATGCCTCTGAAACCCTTTCCGTAAAAACATACACTTTAACTTTAGTTAAAACAAATAAAACCATTTTTTTCGAATAAACATAAACTCTTTTACATTAAACATAAATATACACGATAAAATACGAGACTGATTTGAGGATCCTGCCTGTATACAATTAGAGCACTTTAGACATGACTCGAATACAAAATAAAAATAAGACCGTGTTCATAATTTTCTAAAATAATTTCATAAATACGTACTTCATAAACAAAAGGATTCTAACCAAATAATCACAAGAAAATGACTAATTAATTAAAACAGTAACCTCATAAATAGATAAATAAGATAAGCAATTCCACCTCTTAAAATATTGTAAAACATGGATGAATAAAATAACGCTAAAATAAATAAATAAATAACTACCAAATAAATGCATGGTCTAAAATAAACCGTGAAGAATGTCACTCACCTTAACATGGCTGACCGCTAGCGAGAACTAAGCTGGGAGCTCCAAACACCCTATGTGAAGGCACTTCTTTCCCACGAACGAAAGGCGAGAGGGAGAAAAGAAATAAAAAGATAACCGAAGCAAAAAGTATAATAAAAGTGTGACCTCTAAAGCTATGTAGTGAAATAGCAAGTTTAAATACTCACGAGATGCCTCCATATATAAAGGGAGGAGGAGACTCCCCATCTACAATTATAAACGATGTGAGACTAATTCCTCGAAATGTTGCAGCGCGCCCACACGCCACGCCGCTGTAGCTCGCGTCTTTCTGACTCTCATCTCATGCGAGATTACAAAACGTCTCGCGCGAGATGCTTTTTTAGTTTTCTTTCCTTCTAAGGGTCATCACAACATTCTCATCTTAAGACATTTACTCCCCAAATGTCACGACGTTCCTTCTTATCATGCACTGCCTCTGTTGCGCTTCTCTGATATTCCATATCCACCCTTATAGCTACCTTCTTGACATAGCCTAACTAGGAGTGGGGTCAAGGAACGAAAGTGGACACAGCTGACATATCTGACTCTGACATGCCTGCTGGGCTCTAGACATTAACGACTCTTCTAACTAACTCTAGACATGACATGAATGACATCCTATAGGCCTCATGTAACATTACGTCTTGTATAAATAGGGCGCCTACCATTTATACAATCGTAACTTTACTTAAGGACACTTGCTCCAATAGACACAGGGAAACCTACTACTCTAATACCACACTCACATCCCAACTTAGGAAGTGACCACACGCAAGGACTATTTCCCTCATGGATGCCTCTGAAACCCTTTTCGTAAAAACATACACTTTAATTTTAATTAAAACAAATAAAACATTTTTTTCGAATAAACATAAACTCTTTTACATTAAACATAAATATACATGATAAAATACGAGACTGATTTGAGGATCCTGCCTGTATACAATTGGAGCACTCTAGACATGACTCGAATACAAAATAAAAATAAGACCGTGTTCATAATTTTCTAAAATAATTTCGTAAATACGTACTTTATAAACAAAAGGATTCTAACCAAATAATCACAAGAAAATGACTAATTAATTAAAACAGTAACCTCATAAATAGATAAAGAAGATAAGCAATTCCACCTCTTAAAATTTTGTAAAACATGGATGAATAAAATAACGCTAAAATAAATAAATAAATAACTACCAAATGAATGCATGGTCTAAAATAAACCGTGAAGAATGTCACTCACCTTAACATGGCTGACCGCTAGCGAGAACTAAGCTGGGAGCTCCAAACACCCTATGTGAAGGCACTTCCTTCCCACGAACAAAAGGCCAGAGGGAGAAAAGAAATAAAAAGATAACCGAAGCAAAAACTATAATAAAAGTGTGACCTCTAAAGCTATGTAGTGAAATAGCAAGTTTAAATACTCACGAGATGCCTCCATATAATAAGGGAGGAGGAGACTCCCCATCTACAATTATAAACGATGTGAGACTAATTCCTCGAAATGTTGCAGCGCGCCCACACGCCACGCCGCTGTAGCTCGCATCTTTCTGACTCTCATCTCATGCGAGATTACAAAACGTCTCGGGCGAGATGCTTTTTTATTTTTCTTTCCTTCTAAGGGTCATCACAATATTCTCATCTTAAGACATTTACTCCCCAAATGTCACGACGTTCCCTCTTATCATGCACTGCCTCCGTTGCGCTTCTCTGATATTCCATACCAACACTTATAGCTACCTGCTTGACATAGCCTAACTAGGAGTGGGGTCAAGGAACGAAAGTGGACACAGCTGACATATCTGACTCTGACATGCCTGCTGGGCTCTAGACATTAACGACTCTTCTAACTAACTCTAGACATGACATGAATGACATCCTATAGGCCTCATGTAACATTACGTCTTGTATAAATAGGGCGCCTACCATTTATACAATCGTAACTTTACTTAAGGACACTTGCTCCAATAGACACAGGGAAACCTACTACTCTAATACCACACTCACATCCCAACTTAGGAGGTGACCACACGCAAGGACTATTTCCCTCATGGATGCCTCTGAAACCCTTTTCGTAAAAACATACACTTTAACTTTAGTTAAAACAAATAAAACCTTTTTTTTCGAATAAACATAAACTCTTTTACATTAAACATAAATATACATGATAAAATACGAGACTGATTTGAGGAACCTATCTGTATACAATTGGAGTACTCTAGACATGACTTGAATACAAAATAAAAATAAGATTGGGTTCATAATTTTCTAAAATAATTTTGTAAATATCTACTTCATAAACAAAAGGATTCTAACCAAATAATCACAAGAAAATGACTAAGTAATTAAAACAGTAACCTCATAAATAGATAAATAAGATAATCAATTCCACCTCTTAAAATTTTGTAAAACACGCATGAATAAAATAACGCTAAAATAAATAAATAAATAACTATCAAATGAATGCATGGTCTAAAATAAACCGTGAAGAAAGTCACTCACCTTAACATGGCTGACCGCTAGCGAGCTCCAAACACCCTATGTGAAGGCACTTCTTTCCCACGAACGAAAGGCGAGAGGGAGAAAAGAAATAAAAAGATAATCGAAGCGAAAAGCCTAATAAAAGTGTGACCTCTAAAGCTATGCAGTGAAATAACAAGTTTAAATACTCACGAGATGCCTCCATATATAAGGGGAGGAGGAGACTCCCCATCTACAATTGTAAACGATGTGAGACTAATTTCTCGAAATGTTGCAGCGCGCCCACACGCCACGCCGCTGTAGCTCGCGTCTTTCTCACTCTTATCTCACACGAGATTAAAAACGTCTCGCGCGAGATCTCCTTTTATTTTTCTTTCCTTCTAAGGGTCATCACAACCTTCTCATCTTAAGACATTTAGTCCCCAAATGTCACAACGTTCCTTCTTATCATACACTGCCTCCGTTGCGCTTCTCTGATATTCCATACCCACCCTTTTAGCTACCTGCTTGACATAGGCTAACTAGGCATGAGGTCGAGGAACGAAAGTGGACACAACTGACGTATCTGACTCTGACATGCTTATTGGGCTCTAGACATTAACGACTCTTCTAACTGACCTTAGACATGACATGACTGACATCCTATAGGCCTCATGTAACATTACGTCTTGTACAAATGGGGCGCCTACCATTTATACAATCGTAACTTTACTTAAGGAAACTTGCTCCAATAGACACAGGGCAACCTACTGCTCTAATACCACACTCACATCTCAACATAGGAGGTGACCACACGCCAGGACTATTTTCCTCCTGGATGCCTCTGAAATCCTTTTCGTAAAAAGATACACTTTAACTTTAAATAAAACAAATAAAACTTCTAAGTGTTTTGTCTTTTAAAAATAAAGGTAGATTAAGATATGATGCTTAGGGAGGTTGCTAGGTTAGAGAAGTGTGTCACAATGGATCTCTTAAGTATCAAATCTTGTCTTTCGCCAAAACTTGTCCTTAACATAGGTCTTTTCCCGCCAACATATTTTTTTAACCATGATCTTTTATTAAGGGTTCAACGAAACAATATGAATAACTATTCCGCTTAATACTAATCATACATACACAACATGGATATATTTAATGAAGTAAAATATGTGATCCCATGTTGCGTTAATAACAAGTGCTAATTTTTTTTTTCTTTCAGAAAGTGAACAAATAACATATTGCGAACATCATCCCAAGGTCATCATAAAAATTAGATTAAAATTTGTGTCACAAGAAATTTGCATCGAGCTGATGCAAACATTCCAATATTACATCTTATATTAATTGACTATAACTCTTATAAGGAACAAGTATACCTCTTATAATAATTGACTATAACCCTCCTTATACAATAGGGATCATAAGTAGTAACAAAATAAAAAAAGTGAATCAGAAATATGAAGGAAGCAAAAAAAAAAAAAAACACTACCTTTCAATGCCCATTAACTGCAAAACCGTTCCGCGAGTTAGTAAAACCATTCTGAATTTCCAACTTTTGAAACTCAATTTCGATGGTCTCGGCGATTCTGGCATCGTAGAAGGAACCCTGCCTGATTGGTGATATGGATTTCATAATGGTAGCTTGCTTCTTGATGTAGTTGTAGAGTTGTTGGTGGAAAGCGTGGTCGAATGAGGAGCAATTCTCGTTATTTCCTACGGCGTGATGCCTCAAGGACTTGGAATCTTCTTTTCTGCAAAAGTGTGGGAGAGATGCATAGCCCATTAGCTGCTCACAAGTTTAAGGGAAAAAAAAAGACCTTTTTTAGAAGGCTGTCAAATGTCTTGTAGTTGCATCAAATCTAGGAAAAATGTACCAGATTTGATTTGGTAATGTTCCTTTTCAAGTCTCAAAAATCAAATTTAATCAGCAACATGTGAGAGAGAGAGTAATGAGAGGAATAATTATAGCGGTGAGATACGGAAGATCTATGACACACCAGTCTACTCTATATCATCAGGAGGTACGACAAGAAGCTGGTCTGATCAAATTTCACTCACTTGTCCAACCAATTTATAAACAAAATTTACAAAATTTAGTTTATTACTTAAAATGACAATTTAAAATTAAACAGTAGCATGTTCATCACACTATACTTTCATAGTATTGAACTAGAAACTAGAGAACTAAAATCCATAAGCAAGGTGCTGCTATCAACACCAGTTTAACTAATACAACAAAACAATGTGCAATGGATTCAGTTCGACCTAGAAGCAATGGATTCAATTCGGGTGTAGCGTGTAGGCAATACTGTGAGAACTCAAGTATATATGCATGAGGATAATGTGAACCTTTTATTACCTTCAGTAATACCCCTTTCCCACAGCCTTGCAGCACCTGGACTTTCTTCCTTGTTCTTTCTTGCAAAAGGGGCTTTACAACCTGCCAATTGTTATTGAAGCGAAAACATGTCAGCCATTTATTTATCTATGGATTCTTAATGATGTGTACGAAATTAAAGACATGAAGAGGATGCGTCGCAGTCCAAACTATTAAAAAAAAAAAGACATGCCCAGTCACAAACCTTCCAACACGCTGAGAATACATATGGCGCATTAACAATATAGTGTGTGTCTTTTCTGGGTAGTTCAAGTCATCAATTGTAGATATAGCAGTCAAAAGCTGGAGAAGGTGTTCAAACGTAAACTATAAGATTGCAATGACAGTTGATATTGAGAGCAACAAAGTAAAAAAAATACAACTTTTTTTCCCTAAATTACAGGCATACCCTCATATTGCTCATTGCTGAAAATTTTAAAGCAGTCATATCCAAAACTTTCACACAACTGCCAATGTAATGCCAGTGCTTCTTTGTAGCTGTTGGCTACGACAAAAGTTTCCCAAGCTGGATGCAGATAATTTATGAAAAAACAAAACCAGTATTAGGTGCTTACCATGATCACCGATCCCTATATTCATTCATTTGGATGTGCGACTGTACATAGTATTTGTCCTGCACGACAAGCACTGGCTATTTAATATCAAACAGAACATCCGGAGAAGTTTAGATGCCACACTGTGAAATATAGACAGATAACAAGCAGGCGTTGAACACTGAAGCATTCATGTAGAAACATTTAATTGCTCGTGTCTAAATGACGAAACTTTGNTTTAATTGCTCGTGTCTAAATGACGACACTTTGTAATGTGCTAAAGTTTCTAAGAAATTAAAAAAAAAAATCCCCAGAAACCAAAAAAGAGAAAGAAAAAAAAACACCAATCCAATAAGTAATATTCGATGAATTGGTGCAATTTATATTATATTGTACAGGTAAAAATGACAAAAGATTGTATGAGATCCTTACAGATGCTTTGTCATATGTGCTGAGCCCAACACCAATAGCAATGACAGGTAGACCCTGACATAATTAAGCCAGAAGTGAAACACATTAGCAATCATGTAAAGTAGAAGCATTTCGGATTATCTATAAACATGCCATTTCTTATTTCTTATTATAATAACATCATCCATATAGGGTGAAGTCAGGGAAAGGAAAAATCATGTGAGAAGTTGAATACAAAACTTGAATTTACATGTGATCTAAAGCTCTAGGAAGATATATCTAAAACGCGAAAATACCTCCTTTGTGTAACCAGATGTTCCTATGAGTAGAGAATCTCGCATAGCTCTGTACAAATCTGCAGGGATTGGCTTCTATTGCAAGAATATAAAAATAAAAAAAATGAGAAAACTCAACGATGCTTCACAATTACGATCATGAAGATCACTATATATGATACATATCTAATATCTAATATATGCTAAAAGTGTAATGCATATATATGAATAAGGGTGTCAAATAATTCCAGGGACTACATGAATTTCCTTTGTAGAGTGGTTTAACCCAAAGACCCACACCAGCAATAAAAAAAAAAAATTCTGTAGTTTTGGCACTAACATGCATCCCTATCTCTAAAGCATAAACATTGTGAACTAATACAAAAATCGATCGATGGGATTTAGACAACTAATGAAGTAACGGTCCTCAGTACAATTTATTCATCCATGACAAAACGAGATCAAGATACTTTTAAATGCATAATAACAACTCATTATATGAAATATTTACATAAGATATGTTGTTTCAAAACAATGTAATTGCAAGTTGCAACCGAGACATGGTGCTAAAGCTAACAAGAGTAATAAAACTATTGGTAACCATATAAAAAGACTATATACATACACTTGACCGTATAAATTTGCTCTTAGAACCGCCAAGTTGCTGTCAATATTAGATTCATGCCTCATGAGATGAAGAGACTAGAGTATGGAGGGAGAATGTGACAAAGCCTGAAGGTTTGGCGCGCGCGCGCACGTATTAGGAATGTCCCAGAATTACCAAATATCTTCACCCATTTATCTTTTTAAATATAAATATCTTCAATAATGAGATCTTAGTCTATGTCAGTATTTGCATATTGTAACCTCCAATATTTACCATACAACAACAAGAACAACTAAGTCTATGAGAAGAAAAAGAATTCGGCAACGAAATTTTATGAGTAGTCAACCCAAAAGACAGTAGAATTCAGAAAATAACTGCATGGTAAGTGAAGGAACTCACCGCTAAAACATTGTCAATCTCATTTTCAAGTCTCCATTGCAAACAATCAATTAACTGTTAACACTTTAAATCATCAGCAAAGTAATACACATCAAAATATCAAGACTCAAGAACAACCAAATTATGGGAAAGTTTCCATGTAAAGGCTTTTACTAAACATAAAAAGATCTTACTAACCATTTTATGGGCTTTGGCAACATTGCAGTCCCTTGCTTTGAGGAACCGTACTAATGTTTCAGTTGGATAGCCCTGGTGCATATTCTGAAATATAAAAGAGGAAAGCTTTCAGGAAAAAGAAAAATACTCAATATCGCAACTTAATAAACACGAATGAAAATTTTTATTTACTCTGAAAGTCTCACTATTTAACACAAAATCACATAACCATGATATGCTAACAGCACACAGAAATGAGTATTGTGCCATCGACAAACTTTATTTTGTTCTTGCCTTTCAAAGCAAGCCTCATTGCTCTCTCCCATGTGTGGTAGTTTTGGGGAGTAAGGGTTGTTGCAATTAGAGAGGCACCTGGATTCTCTCCAGGGTGCTAGTAAAATGGATCCAAAGTTGGATCTGTTGGTGCAGCATTGGAAATGTTGCTTAGTCGCAACAATTGTTGTAGATGTTGGAGTTGCTGAAGCAGGGATTCTTGATCAGTTCTTTCAGAATTGTGGTTATTTTGATCAGTGTCCTCCATGGTCAATCAAAGGAAAAACAAGAAAAAAATCGAATTACCAGATCACAGGTGCAAGAAACAGTGAATTTCAGAAAAAACAGAAACTATAATCAATGGATGAACCTGTGATGGAATCAGTGGAGCGGAAACGAGAAGTGATTCGCGGATTGATACCATGTTAAATTCCAAAGCTAGGCAGCCATGGATCATGAAATAAGGCAGCCATGGATTATGAAGTAACAGTAGCAGAATGCTAGGGAACTAACAGAAAAGAGAAAACGAAGACAGAGAGAGAGATGAACTGAAAACTGAATGAATTCATTGAGTGTGCATAAACTTGAGTTACATTTGATGAGCCATTAGCCAAGTATATATATAAGAGTTTGTTATGAATAACTACCTCTACAACAGAATTAATTAAATTGACAGCTAACTGTAGTTGACTTGCTGTGACTTGCACAGCGAGTATTCTAACTACCCCTTGTCTATTTGTGATAAAAAGCACATTATATCACATGAGATTTACCAATATTGCACTATACTTCGTTTAGAGCAAAAGTTACACTACATTTCACTTAATTAAAGTAAAGTGATACATTTATTTATTTATTTATATTTATTGTATTTCAGGATTTTTATCATGTTTTATTATAGCTGAATTTTTCCACTTGCCAACATTAACGATAAAAGAAAATGTATATTTCCCTTTAAAATTTCATACATGTATACATGCATTAAAATGGAGAAATATTAATATCCCTTCATTTTAATTTTACTGTACAATTTTTTATAATTTAGAATTTCATTATACTTGTCCAGTTCATATGTCAATGTATAATAATTGCAAAATTGAACAGTGAAGTTAAAACGGATGGAGTATACATCCGTTTTAATTTATGTTTAAATGTATGAAATTCAAATGATGAAATATTGTTTTAGGTAAAATTCGGGAGACAAAAAAAATTCTCATGATAAAGTAGAGTAAAAATCCAAAAATGCAATGAATATAAATAGATACAGTAATTCATTTTAATGTGACTCTAATTTAAAGTAAACTTCAAAGAACAGAGCATAATTTTTGGTCTAATTTAAATTAGAGTGCAATATTAACCAACTTCAAAGAATGTGATTTCATTTTACCAATATAAAAATGTTGGTTAATTGTTTCCTATATTCTCCGCGAATAACATAATGGTTTTTTTAAAAGAAACTAATAATGGTGTTGTGGTACTTAGATTCCAATGCAAGAATATATACGGAGTTCACGCATGACTGTAGATCATGTCGTGAAACATATTGAAAGACGCCTCCCTCGGGTGGGTCGGGTCGGTTTTTATGTTTTTGGGTTGGGCATCGGCAAGGCCCGTGACACGTCTGAGACGAGTCGGATTGAGCCAGTCGCATGTGATCCACCTTTTTTTTTTTAAATAAAAATTTGATTTTTTATTTAACTTGTTTTTTATTTAATAAAAATTTGTTTTTTAATTAAAAAATCTATTATCTTTTAAGTTTTAATGCATAAAATGGGCTTAGGCCGAAAAAAAAAATTCTAATAACAAAAAAAATATCATGTGTATGAAAAGCTCATATAAAAAAAAAACAGTTGTTTATTAAATTAAAAACCCTGTTTCTTTTTTTTTTTTAAAAATCGTATTTTATCACAAAATCAAAAGTAATACAAAAGTAATATCAATGTAATATTTTTCTTGTGTTTGTCTTGACCAATTTCAAGCATAAAGACAACAAATAATCGATAAGGCATTGAGCCAACATAAGGAGGTCTTCCCTCCAATAGGTCCACATCATAAGACATTAAACCAACATAATCCATAATCCATAATAATTCATAAAGGCAAAAAATTTTAAAACAACATTATCCAACTAATTTAAGCACAAATACATAACATAGAAAATATAACTCAACTAACTAATCAAATAAATACATAGCAAATGCACAAATTCATAATTTAGCACGTGTTTAGATAAAATATTAAATTTAAAAGTACAAATTTAAGAATGGTAAACTTAAATAAATTTAGCTCATGGATGAGCTAATTAAGTTCTATCAATCTCAATCTCTTCAAGCTCTAAAACTTCTACAATAATACAAGGATGCAGATTCAACATTTAATATACAAAACAAAATTAAGAAACAATTATTGTATACCTTTTTCATCTTCTAGTCGACCCATCTTTGTAGGTTGACAAGTAAGCCAATTTTGTGTGCAAATCAAGCCCTCCATTGTGGCGGGCACTAACACACTACAGTAAGGATCAAGCACTCTACCTCCAATACTAAAAGTAGACTCTGATTATACCGTAGACACTGGAATAGCCAATAAATCTCTAGCTAAGCAAGATATTTCCACCATTTCAAAATATCAAATTCTTCTCCACTGTCGACGATGACAAGTTCAAATTTAGCTCATTCTTTTTCTTTTTTTTTTAATCTCACAGTGCCTTTGTTTTGCTTTTAATTTAAACCTATCTTTAAGTGGGATAGGCTTGGTCATTCTAGTACTATCAACATCAATATTTTCATCATTAGACCACAATCCAACATCAGAAGATGCAATCGAACTGCCACATCAATAAAGATTGGAATCGTGTTCTCATCATAAGCATACAACTTGTAGATTAATTCTTTTGGTTTCCCCACTACTTCCTTGGACTTGGCATTGTTATTACCAGAATCATACATTTCAGCCAAGTAAAATTCAACATAATCTAATTTGTATCGTGGATCAAGAAATACAATCACTAGCGACATTAAATTCAAACTCTCATTAGCATCCCAATACTTATCACACTTTGATTACATAGTACCGGCCATCACTCGCAATAGTGAATTCCCACTTTTAGACCATCCCAACCAAAGTATTTTTGAATTTCACATAGTTTATGGAAGAATTGACTTGAACTAACATGCAATGAAGTAGAAAAAGAGAGTGTATCATCATAAAAGATTTGCAAAAACTGAATAAAGATGACTGGATGCTTCCAATCATCATGATTAGGAAGTCCTCCCTCACCAACAAGAGTACTCACAAAGTAATTATCCACATGTTCAAGATGTCTAAAAGCCTCCCAAAACTTTTGAGCTACATTCAACATCATATAAGTCGAATTTCACCTAGTTGCCACATCTAGAACTAGGTTCTGATTACTATCTAGATTGACATCATCAACACACTTCTGCAAACATATCAACTTAGATGGCGATGATTGGCACACATCAAAATGTTGTTAATTTTAGTGCGCGATCAAATAATAATTTATAAAACTAAATTAACCCAAAAAGGTAATATAGGGGCTAACCTAGGTCATCTCTAAGGAAGCAATTTCCAAGCCAATTACAATTATAATTACAATTAAAAAAAGGTAGGGTTTGGATTGATGAATATAAATAAAAAGAAAGCGAAATGAAAGTAAGTCAACAATGATGAAAAGCAATATCCTGCATACTGCATTTCCAGATCAAGGATTAATTGTCATTGGTTCCTAATCAATTATTCATAAGAAGGGATGTTGTTTGTTAGTTGAAATCTCTAACTAACATAAAATTCACCTAAGAGACTACGATCGTCAATCTCCTAAGCATTAATTAATAAATGAATTAATTACTAAGATCTCAGCATTTAAAACTCATATCAATTATATCCTAATTGCATAACTTAATTAGATCTAATTAGTTCCCCAAAAGTTTACAAATCCTAAATCAATAAATCCATGCAATAAGAATTCATTTGATGCATGCCTAGATTTTTTTGCAATTATAACATGATATTCTTCAGCTTTCGTTTGTTTTGAAAGGATTTTACAAAATGTTTGAAGTATGGCTTTTGGCTCTGTGTTTTTAGAAGGGTGGGCAATATCGGTTTTAACAATATTTTTTTAAAACCTATTTTGATCATTCTCTTGATAGCCTAGCCCACCCTTGTTAATGCACATCTTTGTGATCCCAACAACATATTTAATTTTTTAGATCCTTCTACAAACTTGGCAAGATATTGAGTTAAGATTTTGACTTTAGAATGTAGTAAATTGTTTTTAACTCTAAGATTAAGTTGAGAAGAGTTTTATGCATTTTCTTTCAGCTTTTGAACTTCAAATTTTAAGCAACAATTCTCTATTTTCAGCAAGCTATTTTTCGTTTTTGACAAAGAGTATTTTGATATCACGTTTTTAGAGTTAATGAACATATCATCAATGATTAACATCATTTGATCATGAGTCATGGTAGAAATCTACCTCATCTTCATGGGTTGCCATGAAGCACAAATTTACCATGTGTTTCTCTTTATCTTCGTCGCTTGATGAGTCATTTTCAAGATCTTCCCAAGATGATAGGAGTCTCTTTCCTTTTGCCTTTCTTCCTCCATCCTTTTGGTGAAGAAGTGGACATTTGTTTTTGAAGTGTCCCTTTTATTCGCAGTAGTGACATATGATATCCTTCTTGAAGTCAGTTCTGTTTGCTTCCTTTCTAAATGCACTTGTTCTCTTATTGTTTCCTCTTTTCTTCCAAAGCTTGGCCATTCTTCTTACGAATTACGAATAATCAAGTATATCAGTGTTTGAATCATATCTTGTTTCTTCTATAATTTTGGTTTTTAGAGAAATTTTCTTTTTCTTTTTGTTTATCTTGAGATGGGTGCTTTCAAAGGCAATAAGATTTCCTCTTAGCTCATCATAGGTAAGAGTTTCGATATGTCTTCCTTCTTGAATGGCAGCAATCTTGGAAGTCCATTGATCAGTAAAATTTCTTAGTATTTTTCTAACTAGTTCTTCATCAGGAAAGGTTTTTCCAGCCATGTCTAGGTTGTTGATGATAATAGCAAACCTCTCAAACATTTCATCAATATTTTCATTTTCCCTCATCTCGAACAGTTCATTCTCTCGTGTGAGCATGTCAAGCTTATTTTGCTTGATTTGCTTTGTTCCTTCATGAGTTATTTGAAGCTTATCCCATATTTCTTTTGTTGTTGTGCATCTTGATATTTTGTGATATTCTTCAAAATTGATAGCACACAGCATTATGTTGATGGATTTGACATTTGTTTCGATTTGTTTCTTTTCTTCTGATGTCCATTCATCTTCAATTTTTTTGTATTTGTTTGTCCTTTCCATCTTCGTTGATTGTCGTCATAGGTATGGTAGGTCCTCTAGTGATGGTTTTCCAAATGTCGTATTCAGTTGATTGAATGAATATTCTCATTCTTTCCTTCCAATATGGATAATTTGATCAATTGAAGGATGATGGTCGAGCAGTGGATTGCCCATCAAAAAGGTTGCATTGGATTGGTCCAAACATTGTTTGGATGTTTGCTCCCAACTGTTAAGCTTGATTTATTGAAACCAGGCTTTGATGACAATTGATGGTTTAGATGTCTTAGAGCCAGGGGGTTGAATCTAAGCTATTAATTCATGTACATTTAAAAAAACTATTTTTGTCAATCCAAAATCTCTTCATGGAGACAAGTTTACTAGAATCTTTGAGTTTCTAAGAGATAAGTTAAAGCAAAAACTGAATAAAAAAAATAGAGATAAGGGCAAAGATTAACACATAGAAGATTTATCCTAGTTTAATTCCAATGTGGAATATACATTCAGTCTCCACCACAAGTGGTGAGTTTTTCTTTAATGATAAAAATCCTTTACAAACACCAATGTTAAAAGAGAATATTTCAAGCACTCAAGATCACTCTCCCAAATACAAATACTAGCAGAAACCTCACAAATGCAAATGGCTTTTCCAAGAAACTAATCCATAGCCTTTTATTAGAATTCTCAAAAACATTAAATGATCTAAGCTTTTTAAAAATCTCTCAATGACTCATTCTCGCCTTTTCACTCTAACAAGAGACAAATCCAATGAGCATATCAGCTCTTCTCCAAATTTCAGCAAGTTTTTGTAGATGGTGATTTGAGAAAAAGAAGAAGAATTGAAGAAGCTTCAAGCTCTAAATCAGGTTCTGAATTTTTTGCTCTATTTTTTTTGGTCAAATATCCTCCTCTAGCTCTTGGCTATTTTAAGGAGAGAAAATCATAATGTTGCAGCTTTTAGTATGACCGTTGCAAAGGTCGTTGAGCTGTCCCTCTTTCATTTGTCCATACCTTGTCCTTGCCCAAGAGTTGTCCTTGTATGAGTTGTTTCTGTCCTTGCTTCCTTTGATTTTGAAAAATCTATGATAAAACTTCTAAAATAATGACGTTGTCCATTGGTTCCTTCTCATTTCTGACTCACTCTTGATAGTCCTCTCTCTCCTTTCTGAGCTTGCCTTCAGCTGGTCCATGAATGGGCTTCAATGTCCAAAAAAAATCTAAATGGTTTTATAGCAGTCCTTTGTTTCATGAATTTGGGCCTCGTGGCTGCAAGACCCATGAGAAATACCAGAGATATCACAGTAGCAACCTCTTGCTCTTGACACACATTGTGTCAACTCTTTTCTTTACTTCATTCGTGGGCCAACACTTTGGGTTGGCCCAAGTTCTTTGTTTCAACTTGATGTTGGGCTTGTGCTATTTGTACAAATCTAAAACACTTAGACAAATTTATTAGAACACAATGTTTGTCATCACTTGATTTAAGAATTGTTTTGAAACCAACAAGCACGTATTTAGCTTCAAGTATTTAGTAACAAATACTACTTTGCTAGGAACCTGAAAATATAATTATAGAACTTGGGAAGAAGTCATAATTACACGATCCCTTCCTCAATCTCAGAATGAACAAAAGGTAGAAGAACATGTAATTGATAGAGATACCGCAACACTTGAAGGATCTGCAAGCCTCCCTCCTCTTCCCCCTCGCCCCTTTTCTATTGCCACATTGGCAGTTTGTTATGCTGCTAGTTTGGGCATTTCCTATTCTTTCCCTCCCTCGTCTACACCTTATTAGCAGTTCTATCATACTTCCAGTTTACTATATCAAGACAAGTAAGTAATAACTAATTTGAAAAAAACTTGACTTGAATAGAGCCATTCATGATAAATAAACATAAAGACTGCCGATATAACCAGAGGTAAATGAATCATATGTATTCACTATTCAGAAACAAGCCAATAATGACTAAACTGATATGATCAACAATCTATGTTACACAAGTACCGGTACGGTACCAGTACTGGATACGAATATTGGTATGTGGTACAAATTTTTTTTGAAAAATAGAGGTACGGNCGATGTAGTTTTGGTCATCCAGCATACTACCTGGCCATACCTTAAACCCTAAAGTCTCTGTTATTCTTTTTCTTTTTAATTAATTTGTTTCTTTTAAAATGAAAAAGGGCAGAAGAGTGCATTTTTGTACCTCTCACCTTTTTTAACCTAATAATAATATACCAATATTAATGTATTATTATACCCATGAAAAAATTGAAAATTTAAAAAACTACTGCTGCTATGTATAGCCGGTCTCATTGATACAAAACTTGAAACAAGGCATCAACAATCAACATCGATAGGTAGGCAGAAATCGTACATCGGGACTGCCTCAAGGATGTCGTCTATAAAGGGATGACTTTCTTTCCCATTTCCATTCCTTAGAACGTGGCAACTTTTTTCAACCATCTGCCATGTAGGTATCGGTGGTAGATCTATACACTGACTCATGGACTTATTTGTCCTGTATGATGTTCATGGGATGCTGGCTACCTTCCTTATGGTTAAGACCATCGAGGGTCGATTTCTTTCTTCGGCACACTTAAGCACTTTGTTTTGCTTTCATTCAGCTTCTTCACATACATTGTTAGCATTTTCACGGATTTCTACCCCTTTTTTCGTGGATCATCGGCTTGTTGAAACTGGAGGAAGACTGCCTCCAGCTGTTGTATCTTAGTCACTTGTTCCTGCACCAGGTTGCCCAAGTCCACATGTTGTCACACTTCCTCCTCTTCATTGTTATCTGTGTTCTAGTTCCCCGGAGTGGGGTCATCGGTTGGTTGGATCTCTTTAAGAATGGACATTTGAGTTGGGTCAGTAGTACAGAACTTCCCGCCAATCCGTCTCTGCGGGCATCCATGTAGGTGGCGGGTCGAAAGGTCTTCTTAGTGTTCTTAGATGGCATCTAGTTTGTTGAAAGGAGATTATCTTCGTCTAAGATGTGCGATGCCGTAAACTTCCCACAGACAAAGCCAATGTACCGAAGGGTTCTCCTCCAATGGGGGTTGGACTCCGGACCTCCTTGGACTTGTGATGAGGGCGATGACATGGGTACTCGTGAGCACTCCAATGCCAAGTCAGAAATTATACAAAATGGGTATTAGGTTATCTGAAAAGGTTCTGATTACATATCTAGTAGAATAGTCCATTTATATCCGTGGAGTGCCTCTCGTAATTAGGTCAAACTAGTAGCTTCAAGTGGGCTCTCTTCGAACACGAACAATTGGAGGTTATGGGCCGTGCAAAGTTAGGCTGAACCGTTGGGCCCATAATCTGTGGGGGCCTCAAGGGCCATTCTAGCTCCTTACAAAGCTAGTCCGTGACACATACTTTCTATCCCCTCTCCTTCACACACACACACACACTACTTTTCACCTTCTCTTTCTATTTGTTTTTTCTTTCCTACTTTTGTCCGCTCCCTCCTCTTTTTTCTTTCTCATTTTTTTTCCATTAATCGCAAAGGTTTTTTCTTTCATTTTTCAATTTTTCTTGTTCATTTTTATTCATTTAAACTTTTCTTCATTTTTTCTTCTTCGTTTTTATTTCTTCTTCATAAGACATTATGGCTCATAGTCTTCATTTTTTCGTTTTTGTCATTTTTTTTTTGTTTTTAGTATTTCAAAAGTTTGTGCATGTTTGGAAAAAAAAAAGTTTGTGCATAGTTGTTCAAAAGTTTGTGTGTGTGTGTGTGTCAAGGTTTTTTCTTCGTTGTTGTTTTTGTTTTCGTGTCCGTCATATTATTCGTTTCCAATTTTTCAAAATTTTGTGCATATGTATAGAAAAGATTTTGCATTATTGTTCAAAAGTTTGTGCACGAGCACCAAAATTTTATTCCTCGTGCTCGTGTTCATTTTCATTTCGAACATATTTTTTGTTTTTGGTTGTTCAAATGTTTGTGCACGTGTCTAAACTTAAGGTTTGTGTATTATTGTTCAAAAGTTTATACACGTAAGTACCATAATTTTCTTATTTGTCATTTTCGTTTCATTTTTGCTTTATTATTTGTTTTTACTTGTGGAAAAGTTTGTACATGTCAGTTCAAAAGTTTGTGCATGTACTTTAAAATGTTTGTGCATGGTAGTGTGTGAATCCACGCTCTTAGAGTGTGAGTGGGAAGCAGAAGATAGAATACGATAGTTACTTTTTGTTATTATGCGTTACAAATTTAATTTGATTTGGTTCCATATGTAAAAAATGTTTGTGCTTGTGTGTATAAAAAGTTTGTGCATATGTATATAAAAATTGTGCATTCAAAACTATTGTGTATATCACATGGCGGTTGAATGGTGAAAAAAAAATAGGTGTACATGCAACACTCAGGGATATAGATGGTTCATAAAATGTAAGCCACTAAATGAAGTTGTGTGTGGTGCAATGATCCTCACCCAAAAATCATCGCTTCTTAAAAAGTGAACGTTTTCCTTTCTATTTGCTTTTGGCACGTAAATTTACGAATCATGTGTCGTACCACTAACTTCTTGCTGAAAATAGGTAATGATGATCGATACTTCACCCTCCTACTTGCACTTTCTGCTGTTTCCAATGGCACACACAAATCACATGTATCGAACAAACTTCTTCGTTTTCTCCCGCTCGCATCCCTACGTAACATCTTTTCTTTTTCTTGTGGGAACGTTCGTTTTCTCCCATGCCTCCCCGATCTCGTGACTCCAATGCTTGAATACAAAGAATAGGACAAGATACCATAACCGCGCCCAATACAAACAAAGCCCCATTAGAGTCATTTAGCAACGTTGTTCATACCATTCAAGCATGTAAGTCGTGAATCCGACATCAACCACCGAAAATGCGGTAACCTCCAATTCCAGCCACTGTCTTTTAATGGTCAGTTACCTCCTATTGACATCTCTTACAGGTAAGAAACCATGGGTTCTACAAATTTATTATTTTTCTTTCTTTTTAATTTCCCTCACATTTTGGCACGTTTGATGGTCTTAAACCTTTTCTTTTTATTATTTTTTCTAAATTTTCATTTGGGCTATCAATAGTCACAACAAAAAACGAAGGAGTGAGAGAAAAAAAAAACAACTGAGGCACATGTAAAATCACTGCGGGTGGTTCTTTTACACCAGAGTGATGAGTTACGTGACTCGTGATAGTGGGTGCTAAAGCCTCCTATAAATAGATACCAGTGCAGAGTGTAGTGAGCACCCAGAACCACAGCAAGCACAAATTCATATTGGCTTGTATCCCCTGCCTCCAGCACCCTACTTCTTCTTCGACCATGGCTTTATTACCTCTCCTTTTGCTCGTAGCCATTTGCTTGAGCGGTGCTTCAGCCATTGAATCAACTGACCCACAATTTCAATCCCTTCACGATGCCCTTTTGCCAATTCCAGCAATTTCTATTTTGCCCATAAATGAGCCTATAACTCCAGCCCTGTCTCCAATAACTGCTGAACCACTAGCTCCTGAACCAATAACTCCTACCCTTGCCTTTTATGTAAATGAGGCTATAACTCCAGTTCATGCTTTGGCTACTAATGAGCCAGAACCCCCACCAGCTTCCGTTAATGAGCCAGAACCCCCGCGAGCTTCCGTTCATGAGCCTATAACTCCATCTGCTGTCTCCGTTAATGAGCCAGAACCCCCACGGGCTTCGGTGTCTCGCAGCTCTTTTTATTTTAGGAAGATGATCATACATTAAAGGCTCTAGAGAGTCTAGACTAAAGTTGGGGATCTTTTACCCATGTAGCTATTAACAATAATGTATGAGATTGAAATACATGGGAGTCTCAAATTTTAATGAAACAGCTATTAGTCCAATATTCTCTCTCTCTCTCTCTCTCTCTCTCTCTCTATATATATATATATATATATATTTTGTCGGCGTTACATCTTGATCAGCACTATCACAAGTGCTCAGGTTCCGACGTCAATCTCCCATGAAATTAATAAGCAACCTAGACATAAGAAACACAACTTCGTATTTTCAATAAAAGTCGTGATAAACTCTTCAAAATCTAAGGCACCCTCAACAATCAACACTCACTTACAAAGTAAGGAGTCCAAATTTTCCATTTTTTTTTAACATCCGTTCTCTCAATCTCTCTCTCTCTCTCTCTTTTCTTCTCTGGGTATTTGTTACGAGCAAATCAGACTATTCCGAGATGTTGCTCACAACTCTAACCTTGAGTTGTTCTAAGAACTATCAAGACAGTTGAGTCTGATGGTGATAAGTAATGTCTTTGGCTGACGGGGATAGTACTTACAAAAGACACTTTGACGCCCAAATCAATATGTGAGTGAATATACAGTAAATCTTATAGCTAGAGAATGTACTAGAGTATAAATGAAATTCATGCAAATATACCAGCTCAAGGACAGATGAGATTCAAGCCATTAGGGATTATTGTAACTGAGATCTTCATGGAGATAATTATGACTTGTGCATATAATTGTGTTCACAGAATTTCCTTAAGGTTGTGTGCGTTAAGTTTCCTTTTTTCAGTTATGCAGCCATGAGTTTATTGCTTCTGAAGCTGTTTCAGAACCTTAACCCTAATTGGGTTGAAACTTTTTCAAAATATCAGAAGTTAGCAGCTTTACTTATATCTCATAATATTGACGCATATCTCGGATTCCAATTCGAGCGGTAATATTATTGATGTGTACTACTTCAATCGGTAAAATAATCGTTTCTTTTTCAGTAAACCATTTGAATCGCTTTTTTTTACTTACATCCCCCCCACCCCACCCCACCCCACCCCATATTTTAGTATTGTTATTAATTATTTGTATTACTCTTCTAGAATTTTTTTTAGAGACATCCTTAATTGTCCTGCTTCTCTCCTGGCTACAGATATCACAAGATAGAACAGCAAGGCATTACTCTTTTGTTATATAATGTTCTTGCTTCTCTCTAGTGATGTGTTTGAGCTTGTTCTTTTGTGCTTGTTTTGTCCCTTTTATTGCTAACTTGTCTTTATGACTTTGTAGACCTTTCTCTTTTACTTAATTTGAGCATCTTATTTATAAGGAAAAAGAAATCTTAGCTATCACTTAAATCTTAATTACAAGTGAAACATAGTTTTGTTATCCACTAATGCTTAAGGAACACCTAAAATATATTTACAGGAGTACATTTTTGTAACGAACAATTTGGTCAGTACCGAGATGAGACGTAACTCGGTCCCTGGTATATAAGTCAGGAATTCTGAGAGATGAACCTCGCCTTCAATCTTCAGTCAGAATCTGGATGGTGGTGGTAGTACCTGCAAAGATACTCTGATGCCCAAGTAAGTGTTTATCTTATATGAGTAGTCAAATGAACAAAACGTACCTCACTATGTGCAGTATCTTTGATTTATATAGTTTTTCCCTATAGATAATTGTTTATAGGTGTTTAATATCTATGTAAAAGCTTGTAATGGAACATAAATGGACTGTTTAAAGCCTTGATGATGCTATTGAGACATAAAACCGTCGTTTATAGATGTGTGGGTGGCTATTTGTGACCCTTATTATTGTGTAACGGTTATTGTTGCTAGACCAGTCGATCTAGAAATAAAAGGCACTCAAATTGGTTGTTCTGAGATGTGATAAGTGTTAGTCTTGGCAACCAATACCCAAGAGGGGAGGTGAATTGGGTTTTTAAGAAATTATTCTAATTTCGACAAATATTGCATTTTCATGCAATTAAAGTTATTATGAAGCGTAATACATGAATTAAGAATAAGCTTGTTCTATTATGTATGTTGATTGAACAATAAGATCAAGAGAACAACTTATAAACAATTATAAGCAAATGTATAACATTGCAATTCTCAAATATGCAAGACAATAATATAAGTTTGCAATAAATAAAGAGATAGAGTTAGAGAGATTGTAAATATAGATTTATTCTGGTTTGACCACCCTTGTGATCTACGTAGTCCCCAAGCGCCTTGCTCAAGATTTTTTCATTATTATCAAGCTTCTGACTTATGTGCTTGACAAAACTTTACATCCAAGAGAGCTTATCACTATGGTTATCAAACTCGCGAGTTTAAGTAAACTCGTGGAGCCTCCGTAAACTCGGATCGTAAACTCGTACGAGTTTACCTATTATTAAAAAAATATTTTAAAAAATTATTGTGCTACAAAAATATATTTAATAAAACTTGAAATTCATAAATACTTTTAACTCCATAATAAAGCACTAATAAAGATGAAATATATGAGTTCTAAGTTCAATTCATAGATAATATATAATACATTTGTTTGAATCAGAACATATCCTCCTCTACATAAACTTAATGATAAGTAAAATCTATCAACACAAGAAAGAGGCGGTGTATTGAGCAACCAACATAGCAAATGTATATAAAGAACAATGTCATTCATTCTTGACAGAAGTAGTCTGCTTCGAGCAGACAACAAAGAATTCGGTGATGAGTTCAAGGGGCATGCCCTTTGTTTCTGGAACCTTTAATAACACAAATATCCAGGAGATGACACACACAACAGCATAAATATCGAAGATATCAGTGAGTCCCATATTACTGAGCATCACAAGAAGCGAGTATGTGACGATGATGTCTCCAATCCAGAACACTAAAGTACAGATAGCGATGCAGAGGTCACGCACCCTTATGGAAAAGATATTTGAAATACATACGATGGATTAACGACAAAGCACGATGTCACTACGGAGTACGATTGCATGCGCAGCTGTAAAAAAAATAAATAAAAAAAAAAAAAAAAAAAACTGTCTGTGTGGTAAACTCGTAAAATCGGCAGTAAACTCGCGATTTTATGCGAGTTTACCCGAGTTTACCCGATTTTACCCAGAAAGGAATTTACATGCCAGTTAGCTCGATTTTACTACCTAAACTCGTAAACTCGTACGATTTTATGAGTTAACAAGCGATTTTGATAACTATGCTCATCACACTTAGAATCATCCACCTTTTTGCTTGAGCCTCAAGAACCACCTTAAGGATACCACCCTAATCAATCTAGAGGGATGCCTCACTCTCTTTACAAGAGTATAAAATTTATGAATTGGAAACTTCTCAAAGAGTGGATAATATAAATTGAAGCTCTATAGGAATATCTCTCTCTTTTGATATTATGATGATGAAAAATATTAATTCATTGATAGGATGAAGTATAAGGATGATAGGAATCAAGAGCTTGACTAGAAATATGAGTTTAATGGGTATTTATAGAGTTTGTAAGAGTTTGAAAAAATTGTCTTTTTATAAAATAAAAAAAGGTTTTAGTAACTCACTAAAACTTTTGAAAATATCATGGTAATGCTCATTTTAGTCATTAGACGTATAAGCTTGAGTAACTTTGGTCATTGAAATTTAAAATATGACTTTAATTCTTGAAATTATAAGTTGTAGGTCAAATTAGTCATTCAATTCATTATCATTGTTGTATTGTCATGTTTTTGCTGATTTTTCACATTAATGAGAATTTGATAACAACTAAGGTTGTTTGACATTACTAAATATTGAAAATGTGGTCGAAGTAGCACTTGGAGTTACAAATCTCAGTTATTATTATACCTTTATTTTCAACTGTAAATACTCATATGACCTCATTTGCAATTTTAAGTGTTGCAACAACTCATTTGCGAATCCCAGATATTGTTATAATCTCATTTAATGTAATAAATTAACAAAAATGCGACAATATATTAATGATAATAAACTTTAAAATTAATTTAACTTACAACTAATAATTTTAAAAATTAAAAAAATAAATTTTAAATTTTAAAAATCAAAATAATTCGACATAACACTTTTAAGAAATGAAAAAAAAAAAAAAAAAGAGCATCACGCCGAAAATATGTTACGGGAAGGCAATCTAGCCAGATACACTAACCTTCGTTTGCTAATCAATCTCCCAAGTCAACAGAAAATGAAGTGGCGCGAAACAGGCACCATAGGTGCAGCTGTGGCCACAACTAGCTTTACGTTACGTTAACCAACAGTCGTCAACAACCAAGTCCCAAATATTACGAGCACGGTCACGGTGTGCACTGCGCACCAGTTGATCCTCTCAACAAGAAAAAACACCGTTCCGAAGCTAACCTGCGCTTCATCTTCATCGATGGCTGCTTCCACGCCGTTCTCCACTCTCTGCCTCTTTCACAAGCCCACTGCTCTTTCCCTCGGCTTCTTAGCTTCGGATAAATTGAGGCTCGGACACGGTTCGGCGATCAGGTTCAGCACGGTTCGAAGACACCCGAAAGTTGGAGTTCCCATCTGCAGGGCAGGTTCTGCTGTTGCCTTCCGAGACCTAGACGCCGACGATTTCCGCCACCCTCTTGATAGACAGGTTTTGACTTCTGAATAATTTCAATTTAAGCGCTTCTGAACCTTATCCCCCCATGAATGGTGCTTTGACGTTTGGTTTTCTTTTTCGATCTCCAGAACACGCTGATACTGAGAGCGATTCCGGGACTGAAAGAATTAGGGAAAGCTCTCCTAGGTATTTTGAAAGGTCCCTTGTGGCCTAAGTGATGCGCAGTGTGCATGTGTATTGTAAGAATGTACTTGATTGTGCTGTGATTTTGACGATAGTGTGTGTTTGTGAATTGCATGCTGTTTCACTCGTGGTAGTTAGTAGCAAATGTGAGTTTGTGCATGATGTTCCATACTAGTGAGGTGAAACTAGTGGAGGGTTTCCCTTACGTTTTCATTAACCTTTTCAATAGAGTGTCTAGTTTACATGATAACTTCTAGAAGGAAGTTTTTGAGTGTTTTTATTTGGGTGGAAGATGG
The DNA here is from genome assembly GCA_003254905.1 of Nissolia schottii. Taxonomy (NCBI): domain Eukaryota; kingdom Viridiplantae; phylum Streptophyta; class Magnoliopsida; order Fabales; family Fabaceae; genus Nissolia; species Nissolia schottii. The sequence goes on along the minus strand of QANU01076686.1, from coordinate 97,380 downwards.
AAATTAATTAAGTAATGATACTTGTCTCACACATCCTTCGCATATTTCCTTTCTCATGCTAGCAAGCCATTGGATAACACCTGGTCCCGTTGTAAAAAAATTTTTCTTTCCCCTGAATGGTTCAGATTGGGTACACATCTCACATAGTTTGCGCAAAGCATCTTTGCATAAATTGTTTTAGTTAGTGAAAAAAATGTCATCCTTTATATTTCCATGCACAGATAGCCACTATTACTTTGTATTTTTTTGCGGAACCATTAATTATGGGTAATCTAGGCTTAAGCATTTTAGGTAGAGAGATGCAATAATAGTATTGTACCTCTAAAAGCAAGGTGTGTGCATGATTTCATGCGCAAGGCCATGCTGTAGTTATTCTTTTCTATAAACTAGTGAATTTTATCTGCTTTGATGCAATCAATGATGGCCAATGAACATTTCCACCACTTTTTGCTGCACTAATTGTGAATTTATGCATGCTTTTCAGATCCAATTTGGAAAATGTTCTTTTGGTTTCTGTATATCATGCTTTCAGATTTTGTTTCAGTTACTCTTCTACCTTATGTCCAATGACATGTTTGAATGATCTTGCCCTGCAAATTGGTGGTGTTGCTATATGACATCCCTCAAAATGATTTGCAGGAACTGTAGCAGAGCAGGTCATGCTCCTTGAGAATATAGGGACATCTGTCCTTGTTTCTAAAAATCAGGTATCCATGACACTCATAAAAATCAAAATTTCTTCAGGGAGTACTACATGAGGAACATTCTTCGAAGATAGGCAGTATGTAGTAGATAAAATACACATACACTGAATGGTTGTTGCGTCTCAGTGGAAATGCTTGGTAATTATACACACACACCTTCACAAATGTCCATGTATATGTAAAAGCTCATGCATGTTGGCAGAGTTCTGAAATAATTTTCTTGAACTCCATTTCCTTTTATTATTTTTCCTCACATATGAAGAACCAGTGTTCATTTGGTTGGTTGTGTACCTCTATATGAATGTGGAAGAGCATCTGTATGACCATTCTTGAAAGAACAGAAAATAAACTTGTTCCTCTAGTTATTACCAACTTAGCAATGATTGTTCTGATTAAAATCTATAAGAGAAATGAAGTCTCTGCATTTAATATTTTCCCAGTTTTGTCATTTCCATTCAGTTAAGCTGTATGGCTTAATTTATTTGCTAATTATGAGCTAAGTCATTTTTACTGTTTGCAAGTCAACAATATTCATATGGGAGTTCAGTTCTATTTTATGCAACTTAGATCAACAAGTGATCCAATTATGTTAATTGCAGTTGTTGGCATCTAAATTTCACTTCAGATAAGTAATTAACCTTTTTCTTCTTGTCATCTCAGCTTCCTGAACTTCACCACTTGATGGTTGAAGCTGCAAAAATACTAAATGTCGATGTCCCTGATCTATATGTTCGCCAAAGTCCTGTGCCAAATGCATATACATTAGCAATAAATGGTAAACGACCATTTGTTGTTGTTCACACTAGCCTTGTGGAGCTCTTGACAAGAGCAGAGTTGCAGGTTCTAATTTGTTTTGCTTCACATCTTTTCAAATTTCATTTATATTCATTGAAGAAGAATCAATAAAACTTCTAGTTATGAAGTTAAATGAATTAATTATCATATCTGACCATGAAAAGGAAGAAAATAAGGATGCTATGACCCGTGAATCCACCACAGATACTCCTATAATTTAGCTCCAAAACTTCTCCCCATTGAAATATTTATTTTGTCAATTACAAAGCGCTCACTTTGAGTTGTACATAGCATTAATGTCTGGGAACAAAAAAGGACAGTTACCAGAACCAGAATACAAGAGAAAGAACTTGGAAAAAGGGAGAGACAGAGAGATATAGTTTTCAAGTGTCTGCCAAAATACTTCTTTATAAAGTAAGCACTAACCAAGCCAACCTGAAAACCAGAAACATGAGATATAGTAAAATTAAAGTTTGTTAAAAGAAGGTGAGAACATCACGTGCATGAACATGTTAATACAAAAAGACATAAAAGTGCTGCTCAACCTGAGCTCTCAGCCCTAGTCAGCCTTACTCACACCTAAATTATCTATTAGAAAAGCTAGAGTGCTAATTCCTTTTAGCTAGTTTAGCATCCATGAAATTTTGTCCCCTATTCTGCAGTGTCTACAAGTAATGGTATGTTGGAAGTTAGATTTGAGATGCATGAGTGTTTCATGCACAAATAAGAAACATTACATGATATATGTATTCTTCTCCTCCAATATACCTGAATTGTTTGTTAGTTATTCTGTATTATCCATTGTTCTAATTCAAAAATGCTATTAACTTGTCATCAGTTTATTTTAACAGGCTGTGTTGGCTCATGAGCTGGGCCACCTAAAATGTGATCATGGTTTGTGGCTTACATATGCAAATATTCTTACCCTCGGAGCCTATACCGTACCTGGTACGCTAAATGGAGTATTTATCAGTTTTTAATAATTTGTAATAGACACACACAAAGTCGTATATTATTATTTATATTCATCTTTTTATTTGTCATATATATTATTAGAATTGAGACTCATTAGTGAATTTGGATTCTAGACCCAGCATTTTTTAATTTCTATGACCAAATTATTTTATATCTTATGAAGTAGTTAACTTTCTCAGACAATCAAAGTGAGGAAAACTTTTTGTGCAACAACCCCTGTGAACTGAACTTGGGATGAAATCTGTGTCATTCTTACTTCCAATTGTGTATACAAGTTAACAGCATAAGCATTGTTTATGATGCCATAATTTCATCCATTTTCTTTTTCACCTTTGAAAATGTAGCTTCTTTTTTTCACAATGGGTATATATCTAACTCTTGTTTTAACGTTAATGAGATCAAGTAGATTTTTTATACTTGGTTCTTCTGAATTATTCTTTCATAACTAGTGCCATTTGTTGTAGGCATTGGCGGTATGATAGCTCGGACTTTGGAAGAGCAGTTGTTCCGGTGGCTTCGAGCTGCTGAGCTAACTTGTGATCGTGCAGCTCTTCTTGTTGCTCAAGACCCTAAGGTATTCTAATGTCAAACTTCATAATCTACTTGTACATTGGTTTACTAATATTAAGTTATAACTTTTGTATTTTACATTGATTTAATTATAAAATATTATTTCCATATGCTACAAGAGGTAGTCATCTCTGTCCTCATGAAATTAGCTGGTGGATGCCCGTCTATGGCTGATCAACTAAATGTCGATGCATTCTTGGAGCAAGCTCGATCTTATGAAAAAGCTGCTTCCAGCCCAGTTGGGTGGTACATGAGGTTTGTAGCGCTCTGTGTGCAGCACTGAAAAGTTGGGTTAAAATGTTCTCATTTAGAAACTAAGCTTTGTCTGGTGTCTAGGAATGCACAAACAAGTCAACTTTCACATCCTCTGCCTGTTCTGCGTGCAAGTGAAATTGATGAATGGTCAAGGAGTCCAGCTTATAGATCTCTTTTGAAACGTGGAATACAGATTGAATCACCACAACAAAAAGTATAGCAGTGCTTGATAGGATTTGTTCAAAATGTGTAACAACTCAATGTTCTTCATGGTTAGTTTCTTAAAACTATACAATTCCATAGTGCGATTATACGTTTTGTGACGGATTACATATAGTGGTAAAAAAACAAATCCTGCATTCGTAAGCCGAAACAGATTTACAGTTTTGTACTTCCTCGGTTCAAGAAATACCAAGTTTACTGGTAATGTTGGTCTTAGCAAATGGTGAGCTATAACCTTGAATTGTTCTTTCCCAGATACAATATTTATTTGTTTTGCTATCCATTGTGAATACCTGGTAAGAATTTCATGTTTCACCTTTTTACTTTATTTTTTGGAGCAGTTAGTGCAAGGTGGGAGAAGGTCAAAAGGTGTCACGAAGCACGAAGCAGTTTGATTTATGTCGAACCGACGCTTGCTGTAAACTAAAATTCTTACTGTTTACTGTAATTCTACAAATGTATATTCAATTATTCACTGTAAGTAGTTGTTGTATTAGCCATCCTGTAAGTAGAATTTTGGCTACATGGATCATTATATCACAGAAATTTTAGCCTTTGGAAAGGAAATAATCACCTGTATAATTCTAGTAGATAAATTCTTTCCGACAATTAGAAATTCCATTATGTAAGTTGTATAATTGAAAATTTTTAAATCAGTGCCGTATGCCTGCATTCAGTGTAAGCTTTGTAATAATGAGCCCAAGTTTTCTGTGTGCGTGAGTTATTTTTATATATATACGGGTAATAGTTGCAAATATCTACAATGTCGGGCACCTCCTCTATACAAATAGATACATCGATAGATATTGCTAGTTTAGCTAAACCATTAGCAACCTTGTTACCATCGCGATTCATGTGGCGTTTCGTGTGAGTGGCCCAAGACTTAAGACTTTGACTAAGAATTCTACAATCAGCCACAAATGCAGCAAAAGAAGAGGCATTAGTCCTAGCAACAATATTTGCAACAACCAGCTCTTGGTTATCCGATTCGGCTACGAGGTGAAAGAAAACATACCTCGTTCGCCAGTAGTTTGTGTGTCAACGTTGGCCCAGAGACACCAAGTTGCAGCAACCATAACTTCCTCGCAGTTGTTTTGAAAAAATTGCTCCAACTTCCTTGGTTGAATCAATCCCTGCACCCACATCAACGTTCATCTTCACTATTCCCTCAGCCGGAGCTGACCACCGCACCACTGGCAGTGTCCTTTGCTGCTAAGAAGGATTGGTTGTACGTACGTCGCAATGCATTTGAAGCTTTGTAAGGAGTGAAGTAGTGACACAACCTTCGAAATTTGCACCCACGGAGCCATCGTTTCGTCCTCAAAAACCATTTTGTTTGCGTCTAGCCACACACCATAAGCTAGAACACCAAAGCTTGCATGCAAGGTCCTCCAAGGATGGCGATGATGGCGGTTTGGATGATGTCCTTGAGACAAACTTTGCTTGGCCTTTGTTCCGCCTTTGGCCTAGCTTTGCTTGCTCCTAGTTTGGCTTCTTGATGGATGATCCGTGGAAATGTCTTGCCCACAGTTTACCTCAAGAAAAACTTGAGAAAATCTTGAGAGGATGATGATGATAAGGCCACGGTTTTCAGCTCAAGGAAAAGCAAGGAAAGTGATGAAAGAAATTGATGAAATCTTGAGCTTTGCTAGGCTTGCTATGGCTTTGTTTTGCTTTGCATTTCTCAAAGAAGGAAAATGAAATTAAGATGGTAGGAGAGCTGGGTATGTATTCGGTGGCTGAAGGAAAAGGAAAGAAAGAAAACAAAGAGAATATGTTAAGGAAGAAAGGATGAAGACCGAATGCTTTACCACGGTTTTCTTTGCTTGTATTTATAATGAAATGAATGATAAATGGATGAAAGCTGAATGCTTTGCTTCAGCTACAAAATCCATAATTTACAAAGTTTTAAAATTAAGAAAAATTGAAAGAAAACAAGGATTGATGGCCGTGGGATGTGTTAAGCATGCATGTGCTTACTTTCCATGAATTAAGGCATGTGTTTGCCTTATTAGACCAAGATTTGGGCTGCATGCTTGCCACTTAATTGTTGACCGTGTTGGTGAGTGTGGTTCAGCTCATTTAATTGTTGATTTGTGTGTATATTTGTTCCATAATTTTTCCATGTATGTGTGACAACGTGTGTCGCCATACATGTGTGGTGATTAAATGGGGATCCTATAAAATTTTTCAAGTATAAGAACATTATCATCAATAAATCTTTCTAATGAGATAATTAAATTAATCAATGGTACTTATGAATCAACTTTCATAAAAGTATGTTTCACTAATACTGTTTAGAAATTTATTTAATTCCGGCGATAAAAGATAATTAATTTTGAGAACTCGTGAATTCCCGCGAAGATTCAAAACTATTACCTTTATAGCTATTCTTGGATTAGCTTGGTGATTTAGATTCTAAATCCTAATAAATCACTTTCACATAATTATCTAATTTGCGAAATAATTGCTAAAGGAAATGGAGTGTTACATTATAATACATCATGCTTAGACAATATACATACATTCAAAGCAAACTTGTTATCACATCGCATGTTATCATATAAGAACTTTAATATTATGACTTGTCAATTAGATATAAGGAAATTTTATTAGAAGTGGCGTCCCCGTTAGCCGGTCAGCGGTGGGTCAGGAGTAATGCCCCCTAATTTTATTTTTGGTAAAATCATCGTTAATCTCATTAACTATTCTCTGTCAAAAACTAATCAGAAATCCATGTAAATGATGAGTCGTGTAACACGCAGGTTCTCAAATAAGAAAGGTGAGTCACAATAGACATTTTTGATGCGCTCGTTTATTTACAAACCTTTACATAGACCATATATTCTAGAATTCATTAGACTCTTTGATGCACAAACTTTATAAGCATTTGTGCACAAACATTAGTGGCTTATATTCATAAACCTTTACATGGATCATATATTTCAAAACTCATTAGACTATTTGATGGACAAACTTTATATGCATATGTGCACAAACTTTATGTAGTAGAAAGCACAAACATTACACGCTTATGTTCACAAGTAATTGTCCACTCAAGCATGTATAACATGTAAACCACCATTGTTAAAGGTAGACCTTATCCATTTTGAAGGAAAACCAACCTTTTATCATCTTAATTTCATTTTAATCAATTTTTACATGATAGGAGGAAGACGATGATGAAAGGATGAGAGGATGACAAGAATGATGATGATGAAAGGATGACGAGGATAAAAGTAATAGAACGAGGATGAAGAAGATGACGATGATGGAAAACAATGACGGAAACGAGTTTGAGATTGAACCCGAGTTGTTTATAATTTGTAAACTATACAGAATACGTATCTTAATCATTAATTATGTATAATTAAAAAATGTATGTACGGGTGAATGCAAATTGGGAGATCACAAATTAAATTATTTTTACTTACATGTATTGGTTTCCAAGAGGGAGAGAACTTAGATTAGCTCCAACGTTTTTTTTTTTAAATGTTTTATTTTAAGATAACATATTGGCTCAATTTTTTTAAAGGAGCAGATCAGCTCAAATTTTATAACTTATAATCGTAATTGGATATTTTGGGGGACAACGCTGAAGCACGCCATTTTCTTTTCATTTTATGTTGCCGTTTCAAGACAAAGAATGCAGCGAAAATGGTAAATGTACCTCACATCGTAAACTAAGCGTTACTAAAGTACACTACACATTTCGTCCAAAAAAAAAAAAAGTACACTATATACATGGTCAAGTTGCAAATACGTTTTTTCATTTTTGTCTTGCATAAAGAAAATTTTTTTTTTCGGTACGCCATTGTATAAAGAAAATTATTTTGGGAAAACAATTCTTACAATGATATTTTGCAAATATGTTCACCAGCCTAACATTAGACATTGAACACGTCCATCACCATCATTAAGAAATCAACTCCTGCAAAACGTGCTCTGTACATATACGACTAATTTCTTTAAGATCTGGACAGAATAATGCATTTGTTATTATTGGGACAGAATATTAATTTTTTTTTTAAAACTACGGGGCAGAATGTAACCCAATTGAGGAAAATAATTCTCTAAACGGAGGATATTACAGGAGAAAGTGAGCAATTTTAATCTTAAATCAATAAGGATATGATGATTCTCATTTTAATCTACAGATAAAATTTCTCATTTCCTTCTCTAAAATGAAATTATCACTCTAGAAAATTCAATTTTCTAATGAATTATTTCACAAGGGACGGCTAATCCACGTATCAAACTGATTTAACTATAACTAGTAATTATAAGTTAATTGACACCTCCCTTCGTCTTTGTGTTTAGGAGGTTGATGCCTTTGGGCGGCCGTTTATGGCTTTGGGTGGAGTTTGATCTCCAATAGTCCATCCTTCCCCTCTTTTCAACTAGATTTTACTAAGATTTTCCTAGAATCAACATAACGTTATACAATATCACCAAGTTTAGTTTTAGTAATTCAATTTTTACATCAATTTAATTCTATAATGAAGATTTGTTTTGGTGCATAGACCAAAATTCTATATCTATGATTTGAGAAAAATATTTGATGCCGAAATTAATACAAAACTAAATTAATGTCAATTTAAAATGTCATTTTAATATTAAATTGATATAAAAAATTATTTTCAGGGCCCAACTTCAAAGTATTAGTTAGAAAGAATATTTACTTTAACTTTTTGAATTCGTTGGTTAACGTACACAATACCCAGTATATGCAGGTTTTAGGTATTTAGGCAAGGGCTTATCTGATTGATATTATTGTTGCTATCAACTCATGAAGTAGTTGTTTCTATGCCGTATCCATAGAATGATAAAACGGGCCTCTACAGTGATAGGCTTCCAAATTGCTTGTTCCATTCATCGTAAGTGCCAAGTTCATTTGTGGAAACAGAAGGCCTCACTTCTCTCAAGGCATCCTCAAAGTCCTAGAAAACACGAGGAAACCATTTTTAAAACTAATCAAGATGACATTTTGAAATTATTCCTGGTTTACGCTTGCTAGTTTTCTGCATACCTGAAGGGTTACTGGCCGCATATCCTCCTTCTTCAACTTTGTAATTTCTATACCTTGTCTTAAAGCCTCTCTTAGGGGACCCATAGAAGCATCCTTCACTAAGTTTTTCATGTCAGATCCTGAATAACCTAGTAAAGGAAATAATTAAGTGTAAACATAGTAACTAAACAGAAATTAAGGATAGTACTTCAATTGACAATAAAATTAATATGTAGAAGGTACTGTAATTAACATGGAAAAATGTTGATACCTTCCGTTAAGTTACATATGATATCCATTTCCTCCTTTGATAGCTTGAATAATCCATCTTTCTCTAGTAGGTTACGTGCAATCCAAGCTCTAGCCTCTTTATGTCCAAGACAAATTCAGTTAGTCGCGTCGTGCTAAAAGAGTTAGTCGAAAAGACAAGAAACATAATCAGTTACCTGAGGAGGGTAGGGGGATATAAAGTCTTTTGGTAAGTCTCCTTCGGGCTGCTTCATCAAGCTCTTGGGGACGATTTGTTGCCCCTGTTTGATATTAACCCAACTTGTATAGCAAATAGCATGATATGATAACACAAGCATATGTGATAGAGGATTACTATCATCAAACTAAACACACTAAAAACTATTTGTGGCCTAAAACGCTCGAGTTACTCATCACAATTGCAGCAGTAAATTAACAAACATGTCACATGATATCTCAAAAAGATATAACAAGATCAAACTAAAATGAAGTGTTGGGTCAATGTTCCATTGTAACTCATGATAGACTCAAGAGACAGCCCATATATAATTCTTTAGATATAGAATTCTAGAAGCGTGTTTATAGGTTTGATCAGGTTTATGGACGGTCCCATATAATAATAAATCATCTTGCACAATAGGGAACCAATTAACAGAAGCATGCTAAGCTTGCAAAGTTTTACTTCTTTTGAATACAGAAAACAAAAAGGACCATAGGAACTAGGCGTTATGACAGTGACGACATTATAGCTATATGTTGTGAGTCATAAACCTTTAACTTGCTGATAATGCTTAGGATGCTAAAACACATTTGAACTATAGCCATCCCATGCATGAGCTACTTTTTAAACTCGAGACAAATATTGGGAGAAAAAAGACAAAAGGAATTTCAATCCACTGTTAACAATTACCTATAAGCAGAATCTGTTCGCTGCCACTGTCAAATCCTTCCATTTCTATGAGAAATTGTGTCTTTAGCCGTCTACTTGATTCGTGCTCACCCTCTGATTTACGCTGAGGAAAAAACATACAAAACAAAAGATTATTGGGGAAAAAATGCAACAGAGTACAAATGTTAACAAACTGTAGNATATATATATATTATATATATATATATAAAATTTAATGTATAAGATTCCATGTCATGAACATCCATATAGATACAATGCTACCGTTCAATTAAAAAATTTCCCAAAATGATTTAGGAGATGAACTTCCATACAGCAGTATGTTTGGATTTACTAGAAAAAAGATATAGATATACCTGGGACAGGAGTGAATCTATCTCATCAACAAAAATTACTGCCGGTTGACGACAACTGGCAACTCCAAAAAGGGCTCTTACTAGCTTTTCACCTTCACCAATCTATAATCAACAGTAGATATAGTAAGTATTCAGAAAAAGAGGTCCACAGGATATATAGAATGTTGTAAATCAAGTTCATGAGTGTAATGAGGTGCCAGTGAGGAAGGGTAAAGCATTTGACAGAAGTCAGAAGAAACATAATGTAAAAGATTTTGGGATTCTGGTTAATCACTCTAAGATTGCAGATAAGCAGCTAAGATTATGTTTCAGAAAACAGCGCAAGAGATTTAAGTTATAAGAGTAATATATTAGCAAACCTTGAAAATACTTAACAGCTAAAGCACAAAAGAATATCCAACTTACCCACTTGCTTGTCAATGAACTTGCAGATATGTAAAAGAAAGTTGCTTTTGCCTCCCCTGCTATGGCTTTGCCTATCATTGTTTTACCAGTTCCCTTGTATGCAAAGTAGTAGATAAATTAAAGACCAGAGTGCTTGCAATCAGACCATCAGGAAGAGATGTGCACTTACCGGTGGACCAAATAGGAGCAGACCTTTCCCAGGTGACCGACATCCCTTAAATATGTCAGGACGTAGCAGAGGCCATATAACCATTTCAGTGACACATTTCTTGGCATGCTCCAGTCCAGCTACAGTGTCATTAAACAAAAGGTAGAGTATATTTAGTTTCACGGGGATGCAAATTGCCAGTTCCTTGAACAAAGAGGAAAGATCAACAGATGTTTACATTACCAATGTCATCCCATCGGACATTAGGATCTCTATCCATAATCTCATTACTAACATGTTCAATGAGGCGAGGTTCCAAATTCCTCAATTTCTCAGGAAGCTCACCATCAGGCCCACATAGCATTTCCAAACTAAAAGCAAAATACGGAACACATTAGGAATGTAATGCATGTATCGTGCATCTTACTTTAGATCAAATGGGGAGTGGTGATAACTGGTAAACTCTACAAGTTTAGCATACAAATATCAATGCCCACAAAACAGTGTCAAGTTAATGTTGATCCCACTGCCATTATGAAAGTAGATTGTAAGATAAACTATTGAGATGTAACTGCAAAGAACTTCTAAAGAATCAGTACTATTTCCACTTTTGGAATGCCCAAAGATAATGAATGAAGGAGGCTGTGCAGATGGTGAACGAAAAGCTAGGAACCTAGTAAGATCAATATGATAGGAACCTAGTAAGATCAATATGATGGTTGCACCACTGACCATTTCTTTGTAGAGTCCTCTAAAGACTCATCGCACTTTCCACCAATTCGTGAAGTCACATTTCCAACATTGTTGCCACTGGATTTAATAGGGGGAACAAAATTCCCCCGGAAATTACGTCGTGAAGCAGCGCTATATGATCTCCCGCCATATAACCTATTGGCAGGATTGTTGTCACATTGTGGAGATACAGGTGCATTGGGTGAACCAACAGCTCCTCTCTTTTGCCTTGCTTCCATTTCCTGCCCAAATAAGGTGATGTCATCAGCATTGCTAGATGCAGACCAGGTACATGAGAAAGGGAACGGGGAAAAGCATGTCATATGAACTCCGATAAGTTGGAAAGACCAATTAGAAGTGTGCTGACAAAGTGACTGTCTCATACTAGAATGTAAGTTTGATAGCTCAACTAGAGTTCTGGTCATGCCTTTTCACCAAAATTTACTTTTTGTCTACAACTACAAAGTAATATCACCAGCTTTTGAAGAATCATGTGCACAAAAATGGAAAAGCAGTGATCATAGATAAGTACATTACAAGTTACAAGAGTGGAAGGAAACACAACATAGCACCAGATCTGACTATGTTTGGATTGATGGAAAGTAATATAATAAAGTGGAATGATATAATGTTAGTTTCATTGTTTTGAATAATAGGATGGAATGGAATGGTATTGGATGCCATGGATTTGTGCATTCCATCACATTCCATTTCATTCCATCACATTCCATCCAATTCCATCACATTCCATTCCATTTCATTCATCACAAAACATTCAAACATAACATGAGAAAATAAAATGAGACTATGAGAGTGCATGTGATGATCATAAGAGGGAAAACAAGTCTTCTGCGTTGCTATCCAATCTTAACAACAGAAAATGGACAAAGTGGATAACAAAGTACAAAAATGTTACCAATTTGGCTCGAGCAGTAACAAACCCATTCCCACAGGCATCAGGGTTAACTTCCTCCTTGCTTGAAGGTGACCTCGCATAACCGACTTTGGGGCTATTGATTTCCAAATGCACGCGCTTCTTCCCGAAAGCGGTTCCACAAATTCTTTCTTCCTCTTCACCATGCGAGAAAGAAGAGACAACAGGACTCTTCGCTAGCGATTGAGGCCTCTCAACAACCACACAATCCTCAGAGCTGTTATCCCTCAAATTGGAGAAGCTCCTGGTAGCAATATCAGTTCTCAAGGCGCTCTTCCCGTACGTCGATGTCAGCTTCGCTTGCACCATTTCCTTCGACGCCTTGCTGCACGATTTGTCTTGCTTCCCCACTTGATCTCCCTGCAAGAGCGAAACACCGATTATCATTTAAAAAGTGCATAATAGGAGAAATTAACAGTTTAAGTAGTTTGCTATCAGCATCAATTTACCAATAGGTTCTCATCCTTTTCATCAGATTGCGCGACAAGAGCTCGAAAGTACTTCGCCTTGCGAATCTTGTCAATGTCAATATCACCTGACGTAGCAAAAATGCGTCCCGGAGGCTTCTTCGCTTGTTCAAAAGCTAGACTGAGAGGGAAACAAAAGCACAATACGTCTAAAACGCACTTGTCAAAAACAGAATCGATTGGGAAGAAGAAATCGCAAAGGTGAAAGAAAGCGGTACCGATCGGAATCGGGGATGAGGGATCGGCGAGCGGAGGCGACCTTGGAGAGGGCTTCGCGGCGGATGGGATGGAGGAAGGCTTCGTCGACGTCGGAGCGGCAATGGGAGTCGAGGAACCCGAGGAGGCGGAGGCTGAGCACGTGGGCGGAGGGGAAGTCCTGCCTGTCGAGGGCGAGGTCGGCGCCGAACACGAGGGACTGGAGGCGCTTCAGGTTCTCGTCCACTTCCATTCTCCAACATTTTTCCATCGGTTCCTCCGTTTTCGATCTCAGCGACGGAGGAGAAGGGCATGGATTCCTGCCTTGCCTTTGCTTCATGCTGTTCTCTCCCGCCATTTTGCCTCTTTTGCTATCTCACTCAATCTCAAATATCCCGCCCACTATCACCATCACTCCGCATTAGGAAGGAAGGACCGGGTTTGGTTTGTTTTTTTTTGGTTGTGTGTGTGTG
>QANU01076686.1:59834-83936 GCA_003254905.1 Nissolia schottii | reverse complement strand
GGGGGGGGGTGTTTGAAAAGTGATTGTGCTTATTTTGTGTTTTCTTGGCAATTTTTTACATGATTTATTATTTTAACCCAGGTAAAAGAAGAGGATGAATGTTCAAGATAACTAATGTTAAGATAAATGATATTAAGACAACTTATTTTGATAAGCTTTAAATAATCACACTCACAAAGGTATGGGATTTTATAATCAAAATTTGAAAACCATTTTTGAGCTACTATGCTCCTTTAGGTTGTGCACTCATCAAAAAAATTCTTAGACATTATTTTTGAAAACTTCTTTAAATAAAGGTGTAGAGAATAACTAGGAGATCAAGGATCTAATGGGGGACCTTAGTCATAATCAGTAGCATTAGGCTCTAACAACTTGATAATCAGAAGACAATTTCCTAAAAGACTTCACGAACAATAGATTCTAGGATAGACGACTTAGAACAGTACGAGGTCCTACGATCTCGTAACCCAGACCTAGCAGTAATAGACATGAGCACAAGGCTCTTCAGATTAGGGTGTGCGTACCCTCACAAGTATCTAGGTTTGCTGTGTACTGGAACCACCTGGAACTATTCATGGTGAAGTAAGGTCGAGTTGTGGCTCTCTTGAATCATGCTCCTCCGCCAGCGACTTGGGCATACGTACAATTTTCAGTTATCAGTTTAGTTTATCCAGCAGTTATCTAGTTATCCAGTTTAATCAGTTTATTTCAGTATACACAGTTTATTCAGTATATGTGCATTTCATTAAACCATTCAGTGTATGCAGTTGTGTAATATATTTGTTATTCTACTTATTTCTTCAATTATATATATGTATGTGTGCATATGCCGTGGTAACGTCTCGCTTTTTCTCTTAGTAAAGATTTCATAAGTTAAATAGGAGAGACAAGCTCTCACACGATTTTATAGGTTAAAGTGTCTATAGAAATAATTCTGCTCATTTTCAAGAAATTCTACAAACATTAGAATAAACCATTTCTGTCGTCTGAGGACAACCGCGCGTCCAAAGTATCCGTAAAAGGTACCAACAAAAGTTGCTTAATGCAAACAGGAGCTTCATCAAAACAAGTAACCACAAAGAGAAAGAGTGCCAAAGAATCAAAAGACAAAGACAAGGAGCTTCATCCCTAGTTACGCCTTGACAAAAGGTAAAAGGGAGGGAAAATGATTGGTTTTAATTTAAAAACACTCCATTTGTCAAAACCATTTGAAGAACCGATTCTAAATTGGTTTTATATTTGTTTCAAAAATTTGATTTTTTTTAAAGTATGGACATGGTTTAGTTAGGTTAAAACAGTTTATTTCAACAACTCTAGGTGGTGTTTAAGAACTTAGTAAACTAAGTTATTATTGTACAAGATAAAACTATCTTACATGGTATAAAAATAAAATATTTTGTAATTAAATATTATTTTTTAAAATAATTAAATTAGTTTAGTAATTTTTTGAAAATAAAGATAATAATTATTAGAGAAAAATCTAGAATCAATTAAAACTAACTTTAAATTAATTTTTTTCTTAAATTAGTTTTAGGCTAAAATTAAATCAAGGGTTAATATCATATTTGATCTCTGAATTTTACACGTTTGTTCTACTTGATCCCTAGACTTTTAATAAAGACACAGTAGTCCCTATACTTTGTAAACGTTGGACTCGTTGGTCCTTGTCCATCGAAACCCCTGCCGACGTGTCCATTAATAGCACTATTTTCTCTCTCCTTTCTCCTAGTCAGTCCCAAAATAACATCCTTTTGACGATTTAGGGATCAACCTGACCAAAAAAATCTAGAAATTACTTAGTTCATGCACCCTCACCACCACCACTCCCTCCACCTTAACCTNGCTGTGACAGGATAGGGACATAGAGATATGCTGGATGTCCAGATTTTTGCCAAGGGTCTCTAGCAGCCCTTGTATTTTGATATGTATTTTGATATGATGTATTATGACTCATGTAGTTGATATTTTGATCTATGTACATGGATGTATCTTATGTATTACATATACACTTATGTGACTTTGTATGATGGACCCCTGGATGTATATTGGATGTTCTATTACACTACTGCTACACGTTTTGTTATATTCATCTTTCAGACGCATGGCTCTAGTTTTGTAATTATATAATGTCAATGAAAAGTCTAAAATTGGTCCTTATTTTCTTAAACCACTATTTTCAAAAGATAACGACGGACTAAGATAGTCCGATCAGATGGCAAACAACCTAGTGAGCTTTGTTTACTACGTACGAGTAAACAGTTAACTAGGGTGTTTCAATAAGAGTGGTGGTGGAATAAAGGGTGTGGTTGGTGGTGGACTAAAGGTATAGGTGGTGGTGGTGGGCTCAAGGTGGAGAAACTGGTAGTGATAGGGTGCAAGAAATAAGTAGTCCTTAGACTTCTACGAAATTGGTCCCTAAACTTTTTGGCCAAGTTGGTCCTTGAATCATCAAAATGACATTGTTATGGAATTGAATAAGAGAAAACATTATTAACAAACACGTCAATAACTGTTAAGAGTCTGATAGTAAGAGAGACTAAGAAATCTAACGTTTACAAATTCAAAAATTAACATGTCATTATTTCAATATGATAAAAGGATAAAGTTCAAAAACCAAATAAGATATTAACCCTTAAATAAAAATCAATTTAAAATAATTTTGTTAGTTATCAAACAACAATTATTTAAAATCGCTGCCAGTAACCCCCGCCGTACCTTCCAACAAACTGCGTCCATAACCACACACACACGTAAATACGACACGAACTCTGCATGAGTGCATGAAAACCAAAGAATCCACCGTATTAGACTAGAAATTGAAATCTCAAAATCTACTATTTAACGTCTAATAAATTATTATAAGCACTGAAATTTTTGGTGCTTACACGAGCTCACATGAGCCATACAAAATGAGTCATAACTCACGGCCGCAGATACAACACGGAGGAATAGCTACATCCGAATCTCCTACAATAGATATTGAAATACCTCACAAATGGAATTAACTGATTTACACACGGATGCCTATCAACCGCTTAAAACTCGGGGCATCATCATGTGCTTCCTGGAGCATCACTTCCAGGTGCTGGTTTGCGATTCAAATATCGAATAACAGCATCTTCAACCCTGATCAAGTTGTCAAACAAAGATATAACATTTAATATTGAATGGTAACTGCCTGTGTTTATATAAATCAAACAAAAAGGTAGATCAGTTACATTGAAAGATCACGTGAGCTTTTTTCAAGTCCCATTTCATCAAGCACATGAACAAAAGTCAAAGCACATAATTTATGTTTAAGCCATTTGGATTGAAATGAAAACACCAATTATAGATTGAAGAGAAGCATATGCCCCAACTCAAACTCAATTCCAGATATGTCATTCATAGCCCTTTCCTAATGGAATTTATTAGGGAACAAATAATCAAAAAGCCAGAGACCATTCTAAATTATGTTGTGTCCAGCTCATTCATATTAACAGTTGGCAATTGATTTGTTTTCAACTATGTAGTAGCATGCAGAGGAGACAAGCAAGAAATAAAATTAAGACAAAACAAACCAAGAAAGGAAAAAGGTATGCAAGAAAAGACCGCCGCTTACCATGGTTGGTTAAAGAAATCTGCTCTCCGCTCTGTTTCAGCATTGCGACTGGGTTCTCCAGCTACAAGTTTCAGATCCTTGCTTTGAGATTCAATCAAGGCATTAATAAATTCCACTGGAGATTGACTAAAACCAACAAAGAATGCTCGTCTCCTGCGGTGCTCATGGATTTTTCTAATTATCCCACATATGGCTTCATCACATGCATCAATCTCTTTGTTCTTCTCCACGTTGACCAATAATGCAGACAACTCCCTCTGAATAGGAAAAGGGACATCAACCACCACATCATAACAAGCACTTCCAACTGGACTATTTCCAGAGAGCTTGATCTGATGCTCCAAAAGTATAGGCTGCGGAGCGAACAAATGTTCTGATATCTTCTGTGAAACCATCGTAAACTTCATCTTTTCTTCCCTAAATACTTTCTGAAGCGGAGGATCACAGTGAAAGAAAGAAGGGTCATTTGGGTTCTGTAATTTCCTGGCCTTCACATAATGCCAGATTGCAGCAATAATTCTTGGGCGGGTGTCAACCTCAATACCAAGGACATCTGTCAACAATGGTGAAAGCTTATACTTCTCAGGTACATAATTCAATTCCAACCGTATATTCACTGAGAACTCTTTATCCCCTTTCCTCTTCACTTCAAAACCTTCATGAGGAGCAGATGATCGCGAATTCTCCCAGACAATGAGGTGGTTATCAGGATACAGTCTCTGATCCAAAGAAATGGTTACCCTTTTGAAGAAAGATGAGAATTTCGGATATACCGGAGATGACCTCTGAACAACACCTGGCTGATCAGGATCTTCACCATCTTCCAATATCCTCCCAACTATCTTAAGGGTCCAAGTAGGAGGTTCAGCATTTGGCTTCTGAGGAATCGTGCGAGTTTGATTAGCGAAAGTGTTAAACACATAGATGCGAAGAGTTTTCTGCATACAAGGAGGGTTTTTGAGCGCCTCTTGGATGTCAACCTTCTTCCTAGCAAGAGCAGCATCAACGCGAGACTCAAACTCAAGAAGCTGGGTGTAAAGGGCAGACTCCGGCAGAATAGCAGCCACTTTATCCTGGAGCTGCTTCTCGGGGGCCTTCTGCTTCTTTCTCCGGGCAGCGGCAGGCGTAAGTTCCATCATCGGTCTCAGGGGCGACCCGGTGTTGGGAGGAGAAAAGCCGCCGCCAGGGCGGATAGGGGGCTTCATAGGGAACCGCTTCGCACTTGTACCACCCGGTGACACCCCGAGGTTCTGATTAAGACTCAGCCCATGAGCCTGTAACTGAGCCTGGAACTGAGCGTGAGCTGCTTGTACTTGAGCTTGGGCATGAGCTTGAGCCTTGGACTGTGCCTGTGCAATGGCATGGGCTTGGGACAACGGAAACTGACCCTGAAAACCAGAAGGAACCTGTCCCGTTTGGGAATGCGAGTAGTTTCCGGGGTTTCCGGGCATAGGTTGGGATCCTATTCCAGCATTTCCAAAGGATGACGAAGAGGCCCCAGTGCCCTTTGAAGGGTTGTTATTGTTCGCAGACATCGCTTTCTAACTCTAATAATCAACTAGTGAACCAAGGGGACAAAAGAAAAAAAAAATTAATAAATACATAAAATCTTCGAGAGGCGAAGAAAGATACTTACTACACCTTTTGAGTGTAACTAGGGAACCAAGCAAGGGCCACTCCCACAATCAAAATAGGTTCAATAATCAAAAGCAATAATGGCCACGAACGATCGCTAAAACTTGGGATTTTGCCTCCCAATTCCACAAAACCCACTAAATTTGAAATTGAATCAAGTAGGAATTACCTCGATCTGCGCCTTAGAAGATGGATCTTGAGAATTCTGCGGAGAGATTGTGTGAGAGTGAGGGCTAATATTAGAGAGCACTAGTAGCCATATAAAAAGGAAAGCCCTGGAGGATCGGGAGTCTCGGTGGTGGAGAGAGAAAAAAGCTGCAACGAGCTTCCAGTGAATGTGAACGAAACGGTGAGGGCTAATGGGGCTTCCGGCTTCGACCTTCTCGACGACGGTGGTGCCTACTGTGCTTATTAGGGTTGAGAAAAATGGCCCCTATGGATGGTCGAAGATTGGTTGAGAGCATTTCAATGGAGGGCCTTGATTTAACGGAGTCGTTTCGTCGACAACTTTCAAGCGCTAGATTGATTGATTATATTAAACAATATGATATTTCTTGTCCGGAAAATACTCATCTAGGTTCTTAAAATGTTGAAGTCTAAGTGCGAGTTACTTTGATTCTTGAAATTTAATATAATTTTTTAATATTTGAAATTGCAGGTTTCAACACTTAATTCTTTATCATTATTATATTGTCATGTTTTCACTAATTTTTCGCGTTAAATGAGAATGTAATAACAACACAAGTTGTGACAGCATTTGGAGTTACAAATCTTAATTTGTTGTTATTGTCCCTTTTAATGTGATAAATCAACGAAAATGTGACAATATATTAATGATAATGAACTGAGGAACTAATTTGACCTATAACTTATAATTTTAAGGATTAAAATGTCAAATTTTGAATTTTAATGACCAAAGTGATTCGAAGTTACACTTGAATCGAAATAAGTATTACCCCATTTGGTATTGCACCTTGGTGCTGCAATTCAGAAAACATGTTAACCCTCAAATTGATCTCTAATTTTGTGTTAGTTAAATTTATTGACCTAATTTGATCGATACAAAATTTAAGAAAAACTAAATTGATGTTTATTCAAACAATTAAATTCTAAACGATATTGGCCAGAGAAACATCATCAATACAACATTGAGACCTCCAAAAATTTATTATGTTTTCTTTTCAAAAAGAAGATAATTCGATTTTAAATAGAAATATATTCTTCAACAAATTTTAAATAGTATTTAATTCTTACTATTTAAATGGTAACGTTAAATAGAATAAAATTAATATTGATAATAATTCTTGGGATAACCATTGTTGAGCTAGGTTTAGAGGTCGTATGAGGGGTGAGATGGTGAGTGAATTATGGATTTTCATTAAAACATTAAATTATTGGTGTTATGGGTAATCTTCTTCTAGAATTATTAGTAGTTTGGTGTGGCTCGAAGTTAGCTTGAGAACATGAGGAAAATCTGTTGTAAAAAGAGTTTTATGGAGGTTATGGGTATCATTCATTTCATTTACATGGGATTTTATGTCTTTCAAGTTGTGATTGTTGAGATTTGAGAGTCTCTTACCATTAAATGACAAGCTTCTATACGCATTCTAACTTTTCAAGTTTTTATTGGTGGTGCAAATTTGGTAGTGTTCCATGATTCCTTTACATGACAATATTTGTTGCGAGTTGATTTCATGGCATACAACTAATATCTTCCTAAGTCTCTAGGCTTCCTTTCAATTTTTAGATGTACAGGAATAGATAATTACTTTTATCATTTACTTTAGTTGTCTATGTTTTTTTATTTATCAAAAGAAAACGTTGTCATCTATCTGTATCTATATTAATATATAAAACAAAAGATATAACAAAAAGGAAATACCGTATGGCATAAATGTTCGTCATGTGCTCCATTCAGCTAACAAATTTGCTGATGTGTTAGCCAAGTTGGGGTCCATGAGCTCTACTGCTTATTGCGAGTATGAGGCACCTCCAGAGGAAGTTGTTTACTTCATATTGGAGGGCACCACATTGTAATTTATGGTGGTTGTTGGTTTCTTTTCCTTTCATACATACATACATACAAATGAAATGCTAACCTCTTCCTGCTCATTTTTATGAAGGAGTATGTTAGTATTTAACACCCAAAGTTTTGGAAAAAAATTCTACACTATTCATTTGTTAATTTATTTTTTTTAAGCGGCATTACTGTAACTTTAATGTATAGTTTCAAAAAATAAAACATAATTAAAATGCTTTAGAAAAAAATCATGTAACATCTTGCTTTTTCGACATTTACTATTAATTAAATATACTTGAACCATATAGTCACAATGCGCCATAATAGGTGGTTTATTTATTAGGGTTTAACTTGTCTAGTTCACCATTAAGCATAATGGCCATCAGTTTATCGGTTTGACGATCTGGCAGTTAGCTGTCAAGTCTCACTAGGTTAATCTTTTACCCAGAGGTCCATAGAGGAGTCTTAGGGCCTATTTTTGTATCTTTAAGGTATCTTGAGTTTTGTTATCGTCGCCCTACGTCGATTTTGAAACTTTTAATCCTCTGTGAATCAGAGTTTCAATTTTTGAGTTAGAACTTTCTCGAGGGTTTTCAAAGCCGATTTTCTCTCTATCTAAGGTCTGTTAAAGGCCAAGGACAAGTGTCAAGCCATTTTTTTTTCAGTGTCTTAGTTATATTTACTTTTTCTATTTCACGTTAACCTCATACAGTCAAGAGCATCATGTTTTAGTATACTGAAGAACTTCAAACTACGTGACGAGCCTTAGCTCGCCATGTCTACACTACCCTTTGCCACACCATGATAATTGGCAAGCCACATGTCCATCGGCATGTCTCCAAAGAGACATGTGACCATTTGGCTACCCCACACACACTCCCAAACCTCCACTCTTTCCCTCATTCTTCTCTTTGTTTCTTTCCTTCCTCAAGAGACATTTCTCTTAGCCTTCTTCAAGCTCCACCCTCCCATCGTCATCATACCAGACACACCATCCTCTTCCTCCATGTAACCACCATCCCCATCATCGTCTTCATCGCATCAGCACCCCTCCACCGTGATCACCACCATTACCATACCATCATCTTCACCTTAATCATCATCATTGTTTAACTCACGACCACACAAGTCACCACCGAAGTTTCGTCACCATCTCTACCAGCATTGTCCTTCCCTTTACATCACCATAGCTCTATCATCATCCATGTGATCTTGGAAAGACTAAATTGAATTTTAATGGTTTGTGAAAATTCTAAGTTTAATTTTGAGTGTATTACCTTTTTTAAGTGTCTAAGAAAATTATGTTGTTCTCACAAGTAAAATGATCACAGGTTTTGGTTTAGTAGGGATTATTAGGGTCTTTGGATGAGAAAGTATTCCACTAGTGTTTTTGAGATTTTTAGTATGTCAGAAAACTTATTTGTGAACAATATTTTTGTCAAATATTGAGTTTAGGTTCAATTTGT
Organism: Nissolia schottii; assembly: GCA_003254905.1. Taxonomy (NCBI): domain Eukaryota; kingdom Viridiplantae; phylum Streptophyta; class Magnoliopsida; order Fabales; family Fabaceae; genus Nissolia; species Nissolia schottii. The sequence goes on along the minus strand of QANU01076686.1, from coordinate 75,214 downwards.
CTTTTAGGTAGGATTTTGGGTCTCCAAAGACCATTTTTAAGGGTTTCAAGTTATGTTAGTAAAACTAATAGTGCTTTGGAGTTTGTTGATAGCTTTCAAAATTTTATTAGGAAAGAGTTGTCGGGTGAAAATTGAGACATTTGAATTTGGGAGACTTAGGGAGAAATTGATTTTTTATGCAATCTGAGAAAATGGACTTCAAGGTTTGAAATTGATTTTTTATGTAATCATTAGTGTTTTCGAGTTCGTTATTAATTTTTGAGCTAAGCTCAAGAAAAGAGTTTCGGTGAAAGTTTTCGAAAAATTGAGCCTTTGACAGTCAAGGACCAACTCAGTCCTATAAGGTTTATGAGCTTAGAGTCAATATTTTTTAAAAGTGTTTAACCCTTCTTGATTTGAAGAAAAATAGTGCTTTTGACAAGTTTTGCAAAACATCGTGTTTTAACCGAGTTTTGTGTTCATTATGAATTATGTATGCTTTGTTTGAGGGATGATTTCGTACTACATTTTGACATAAGTCAAGATGCTAAAAGGACACTTCAAGACCTAATTCAATTTCATGTTAAGTCCTCTAAGTGTAGCGTAAGTCTGAGCCTTGGGCTTGGCAGTAAAAGCAAATCAGAATTGGAATTGAATCATAGTCTTTGGAAACACAATATGGCGTTTTAGAATGGGGTACTGTGAATTGGCAGTAAAAGCAAATCAGAATTGGAATTGAATCATAGTCTTCGGAAACACAATATGGCGTTTTAGCATGGGGTACTGTGAATATGGTTCAACTATGCTTTAATTTTAGAAATATTATGAATTATTTATTGTGGAATTCGTTACGTTTGCCCGACTTGCAAATAATGATATTGCATATTGATAATATATTAATATTCCACTGACTATTATGTAAAGAATAAGATGAAATGATATCACGTTATTATTGATTATTGTTGTTTGATTTCATTGGCATGCATCCAGATGTAAATCAACGTTCATTATATAATTATGTTATATTACTATAGAAACAATTTTCATAAGAGTTTGATTATAAAAGCTTTAATTTGGAGTTCACCAGAAAACCTTTTTAAAAATAACACACTTATAAAGGTAGATGTATGATTGATAATAATGCTTCCTTTGCGAGGCAAGTCCTTTGGGCTAGTGTAGATAGTTGGTCACCTATATCAACGTTGGTAATTGATTTAGGGGTTGTACCATTAGGTTCCAAAGGTATAGGAAGGAATCAAAACTCCGTTGGGCTAGTACAGGTAGTTAGCTTCTTCTACCAACACAATTGGGGCGTATTTCTCACTAAATATGCTTGGGGTTCACTAATTTGGATTGAGCTCAACTCCTTTAAAAACTAAGTTGTACAACGATAAAGAACTATTATCCACTAAGCTTACAAAAAGGAATAAAATATTTTATAATATCACAAGTACTTCATAGTGAGATCATTGTACCATGATGAGGATATAGCATATCATACATGAGATCGTAATAGAGCATTCATGAGATTTATCGCATGCACATGAGATTTGCATGTTAGACATGTTATTTTACTGCTTGTGAATGTGGTGTGTGTATGGGTTAGGATAAAGAAAAGATTAAGTTAACTAGTAATCATTTGGGACTATGTTAAGTTAACTAGTAATCATTTGGGACTATGTCAAGATAAAATAATTGAATCTTATATGTATGATCACTTAGAAACAGCTTGAACGATATAATCTTATGTGATGACACCTAGTTTATGCTGAAAGACCCACTGACGAAACTTATTTTCTCACATCTTTTTTGCATTTGGTTCTAGATCTTGATGGAGCACTTTAGCCACATGGCGAAGGTGGACCTAGTAATTTCAATAGTTAGTTTTGACCCCACAAGAGTCATCATCATGCTTAGAGTTGTGACACCAATGATGTACGTGATTGTAGTTGTAGATTTGGAAGGACATATCCCTCTACACTTGATACTTGGTATTTCGATGATCCCTCCACCAGCTCAAGCACCCCGCCATTGTACCAGTACCACCAATTTTGCAAAAGTCTAGAGAGTTTACTCCTCCACTACCTCTACTAGTCCAAGTCCCCTTATCCATACACACAGTAGCTAGCAGTTCCCGGGTTTCAGTTTATTCCGATCACACTAGAGCATGGCAGGTTGTTCTTGAGTGGGGTTCAAGTTACCACCCCGGTTTTCCTATTGTTATTTCAGATGACGTTGAGAATGTAGCAGAGGAGAAGTTTGACAATAGTCAGTCTAAACTGAGTAATTAGCTTGGGCAGGCCTCGCAGACAGAAAGTGAGGAAGCGAACCTAGAGGAGGACCCTTCAGAGGTCCTACAACCAGAGGCTTGTTCGCAATCATATTTAGTTCCCACTTAGAAGCAGAGTAGTGTATCTCCTGTCAGAGTAAGACCCTGGATTCAGATAAGTGCCCGAAAGACAATAATGAGTTTCTAGATGGTGTTGGACCTACAAGGAGCCATTACCCACTGAGAATTCACAGAGATTCTAGCGATAGCTAAGGGTTTTTGTGTTATGTTTTTCCATTTCATTTTGCTTGGTTTATAGTAGTTTATTTTGATAGCCTTTTAGATGTATGAATGTATGTCTGGCTGTCATAGACAAGCAAGCCGATAGTAATGCCCCTTGTTCTGTCGTGACATTGATTTTGTGTATAGTTCTTTGTGTATGAACCTTAATGATGAATATAAGTAATATATATATATATATATATATATATATATATAGAGAGAGAGGGAACGACTAAGATGCACCTTACAAGTTTGGTGTATGATGCACTTGTTGGAATAGGGTTGACCATTTGAATTTAGTTGCATTTTTAAAATGTGGTTAAACATGTTATAAAGTGTGGCTAAATGGATGTCCAATTTTACCCTCATCACATGTCTCCTTCCTTTCTTACCAGTCTATTTGGCAACTCACTGGACTACATCAACCCATCACTTGATAAATGATCTGTATTTTTTTTTCTCTTGAACTTTCAAGCAAGATCACAATGTTTCTATTTATCACATATCTATTCATTAAGTAGTTAAAGACACATAATGGATTGTGGAATATGGCAAGTGGATACCAATACAACTCAATTTTTCACTTGAATTGGAGACGAAAAAATTAATGTCCATAGTAGATACAAAATAGGTTCATTTGACTAATAAAAGTAGGATTTTGATGAAAACCCATGATTTTTACAACAAAAAAATGATTATAAGAGGAAGCACCAAACCACAAGAATACTTACAAGTTCTTCACTGAGCGACCATCACTAGTTGTTTTTCCTTAGTGCCCTACCATGCATCTCTTCACAAACATAGATTTGAAGCCTTAAACCAAAAAAAAAGTGTAGATCCAAACTAAAAAGTAATAACAGATATTAGAAGGTAGAAGAGGAAAATTGAAAGGTGTGGATGGAGAAAGGACGAGGAGAGTTAGGTGTGACCATTGTATGCTCGTCAATGACCTACTGGGGGTTAGCAGCGTCGGGGTAGAAGCGCTACAACTGGAGGCGTGGTAGTGGTAGGGTGGCATGACACAAGAAGATCTTGGGCAAGTGAACTCATGTAATTAGTTGGTGGTGGTGTTGATGAAGGGGGTGGCGGCGCCAATGTATTGTAGGGGGCGACGCTGATGAAATTAAAGGAAGTATGATGAACTACACTGTCAAAGTGCCCCATCAAATGTCATTGCAAGTCCATTGAATAAAATGCAAAAACATGAAAGCGGATGAGGATAGAGGAGCAGGGAGAGTTTATTTTAATTTACTTTAAAGACCTTGCGAACCTTAATACACCTATTTTTTCTAACTTGGTGCATCATACACTGAATTTAACCGGGTGTATGTATCATTCATTAGAAATTAGTTGTGCTTAGATGTTATTCCATTTTGTTATGTGTAGACCTTATCTTACTCATGTTACTTCTCCGCAAAAGTATGACTCACTTTTTAAAGAGTTTTTTTTTTTCAAAAGTTCAAAATTTCCTCATATTTTCACATAAGTACTTTAATAAAGTTAAGTCTAAAGTAAGTAAAAATTATAAAGTGACAACTAGTGAGCATTAGTTAAGACTTAAGCATAATTAGCGAGCTTAGGTGTTATATATCACATTTTATTTCCTTTTTTTTTTTGCTCAAATCAAGCAAGAGAAATGAATGTTTACTATTTTTTTCTCTTCTCAAAAATTGATGTAAAAAATTTGTTTAGAACCAAATTGATATCAAAATGAAAATATTAAAAGTGAAATAAACATGTATTTCAAATCATTCTCACTTGATTTTACATCTTTAATTGTAATGGCCCGCAACGAAGAGTCCGTCGCTATTAAAGAGATCGTGATCACAGATTGTAACGGCCCGTAATGAAGAGCCTATCGCAAAGGCCCAAGGTGTTCTCGGAGACGCGCTGCAGCGCACTACTGTTGATCAGAAACCCTAATTCGTGCCCCCTGCGTTAGAGAAGGGCTTGAACCACCCTTTTGGCTACCTCTCTACCTATATATAGAGCTCTCCTCTCCCCTTTTTAACTCGCTCAGAGCTTCAAACTCCTCTCATCTCTAGAACAGAGTTCCTGCTTAATTTCTTCCTCTTTCTCGTGAAGACGTAACATCCTCACCTAAGGTAGGTATCCAACCCTTTTAAGGATGGCCTAGGGTAGTAGGCCCCAGCGCCGCTACTTTGGTTATGGAATGTAATGCCCCACTTTTTCCACTCTATTCCAAGCACTGTCTCAGGATGCCTCTATAAGCCCTCTATCTCAAAAAAATTTCAGTTTCCTTATAATTTAGAAAAACCCCAAATAAGGCTATTCAAATCCAATTGCCGAGGACGCCAACACATTCTCCTTAGGCAAGAGAGTTTAAGAGAAATTGGTAAAGATGTAACTAAGAAAAAATTAAGTCTTAAGGGTGCCTATGCATTTAGGAATGAATTCGTTTTTAAGCTTAAAATTAGTAATCTTAGGTTTTGATTCATGCATGTGAACTCTAGAGGATTTTGAGTGAGTTTTAGGTCAAGAAACTATGTTTTAAGAATGCCTAAGCACATGAGTTTAATTAGGGTTTGTAAGCTTAAGAGGGATAGGCTTAGGGCTTTGATTTTTGCATGTAAGACTTAGAGAACTTGAGTGAGTTTTTAAGCAAAGAAAATGAGATTTGAGAGTGTATGAACATATGTAAGAAATTCGGGTACAAGAGCTTAGTTAGGGTAAAATTAGGGTTTGGAAATTACATGTGAGATTTAGAGGAATTGAATAAGATCTTGAAGTTAAGAAAATAAGTTCGGAGAATGCATGTCCATATAGGGTGAATTAGGGTTCATACTTAAGCATAGGGGTTTAGTGGTTTAGTTAGTAAATTGTGACCAAAAGTGAATAGAGAAATCAAGAGTGTAAGGGTGCAAGAATTAGGGCAATTAGGTTTAAGGAGGAAATTAATAGAGTTAGGGTTTTGAGAGTTTAAGAGGAGAATGCACAAATTGGGTTCAGGTATATGTAAGCAGGGGTAAATAGGCTTAATATGAAAAATGTGAGTATAAAAGAATTAATTAGAATGTAAAGAGGATGCATGAGAGTTTGAGAGTTGTGCAGTAGAGTTTAGGTTATGAAAATTAAGTTCTTAAAGGTTACACAAATGATAAGCATTTAGGGTTCATGCATGGGTAAAAGAGTTTAGGGTTTCACTAACACTTGTAAGATTAAGGAGTTTTAAAGTGAAATTAGGTTAAGAGTTAAAAACATGCAAGGAAATAACATAGAGAGTAAATTTAGTCTAGAAAACATAAGTTTGAGATATTGATGTTAAAAAGTGAAACTACATGAATTAGAGTGTAAACTAAGGTGTCAGGGATACAAGAGTGCAGAAGCATAACTTAATAATACATTTTAAGTGTTTAAATCACATATAAAGAAAGGTTATAGGAAATGATGAGGCAAGGCCTCAAAGGTTAAGTCAAGGGCCAGGAAGGGCCAGTATGCATGAAAAGGAAAGAATATGTTACAAGTTCTTAAGACGCATATGAAAGAAATTACAGAATATGATGAGAAAATACCTTAGAGAATTCAATTAAGGGTTACAAGAATCCATAAAAGAGAAGTCAAGAATATGTCAAGAAGTAAAAAAGAAATTCTAAGATAAGTGTAAAGGTTTGAGTCCCTGAGAGCATGTATATCCTAAAAACACAACTGCACTTTAGTTTATAGTTTATGATTATTGATTATGATTATGTGCTATATTATTATAATGCATCATGAGGAAGTGGTTGCCTTTAGAGTGTTAGGGAAACCTTAGATAACTAGAAGATCAATCACGTAAATAAGAAAAGATTATAATTGAACATAGGGAATAAATATTGCTCACCACCGGGCATGTAAAAGCGTGCAGGGATGGTCACTTTATAAATATTGCTCACCACCGGGCAGGTAGAAGCATGCAGGGATGGTCACTTTATAAATATTGTTCCCCCACCCGGCAAGTAGAAGCTTGCAGGGATGGTCACTTTATAAATATGTTTACACTAAATGCGTCTGTGGTTCGCTACCACCTTAGGTATGAGCTCTGCCTTGTTAAAATATGGAAAACAGATAAGGTTGTACTTGGCGAGAGGACGACGGTCCCACTGGGTACAGAAAAGAAAAGAAGGTTGTACCTGGCGAGGGGACGACGATCCCACTGGGTACAAATGGGAATGATGGACATGAAAAGACGAGAAGAATGTTGCCCCGATGGAAATACCAAACAAGTCGCATAAGAAAGCACATAGTTTCCCTTCATGCATGATATATGTGATGTGTGTATATGATTATGTATGTATACGCTATAAGGCAACATCGAGCCAAAAAGGGTTTCACAAGACTGCCTATACAAGAGTTATAAGATACGAGAGTACGTGATCCGATGTCACGTTACTCAAGCGAATTGGATTAGTAAGCACGATAAGTTTTCCTTTATAAGTAATGTAAAGACTAGAATTCCCTGATCACCTAATAAATTAGATAAAGCTGTTCAGGACTAGTACAGATTTAAAATAAAGTAGGGCGTCTTAGTTTTTATTTATTTTATCACCTAGAGACCTCTTGAGCGGCTTGGACCATTAGTAAATATAAAGAAAATGTCATTCTCAACAAGATTCCCACTAAGGATGTAAGTTCTCCCCCATTTATTTACGGTCCAGGATAACATGTAATGACGTCGAGGAGTCACCGAGCAGACACAACAGCGAAGACAACCTCTAGGGATCCTCATTTCTAGGTTCGAAATCTTAGGTGAGGTAGAAAGCTATTGTGACAAGCAAACTGCCCATCAGAATCAGGCCCGCGTATATGTGTTATTTTCCTTTTGCTGCATAGGAACTGTAGGGGTAGCTACACTACGGGCCCCATGCGTAGCTGTACTTGCAGTATATACTTAATTATATAGTTAGTTGTGCTATCTGTTAAACTTGGACCATATGGTGTGTATGTATGGATGACAATGACTGTATGATGCTTAAGTCCTTGAAAAGCTCTCTCAAGTGTTTGAGTTTCCTTGTTTGTATGATTCTTCGTGACACAAGTACAACTCATGTTTTCAAAATCAAGATTTGTAAACAAAGAAAAAAAAGTTTAATTGGTCCATATTTTTGTATCAACTGTATTTTAAAAAGTAAGTCTAAAAGTAATTCAACTGAGAAGTGACAAACTAGTGAGCATTGTTTATGACTTAAGCGTAAACAACTAGCTAGGGTGTTACATGGAAGCCCTATGGCGATCCACGATCGCCGTGGTGACGCCGGATCACCATAGCAAAGCTAGATCGCTACCGTAGAGCCTATAATTATGTTTTCTTATAGGTTTCTGATGGTATGGTGTTTGTTGACCTTTCCAGGTGCCAACACTATGCTGCTTGGAGCTCCTAATGTCAGTGCTCCTCAGTTTCAAGACATTTAAGGTGAGTGGAGGTCTCAACGCGTCGACAATTCCACTTTGTTGGTTTGTCGATAGAGTCAGTTGTGCATCATAACATGTGTGTGTGTGTATAGATATGCTTAGTAGTTGATAATTGCCTTGCTTACATGATGATGATATGCTTATGCTATGATAGGCAGAGACTTAAGATTATAGGCATGATACCCCTTTTTAGAACTGTTTGGTTAGGATTACATAACAAACTGACTCTGGTTCAGAAATGGACCTAACTAAGGGTAGGTTTTGGAAAGGCAAGACTTGGTACTTAAATTGTTCATTGTGACACACCTTTCTTACCTGTGAATTCTCCCCTAATTATGGGACCTCAGTCCTTAATCCCAGACAAGTAAATAAGACTAAACTAAGAAGGATACCCCTGTCATAATTGGTAGACTTAGGTCCTTATAACTTGGGTAACCAAGCTAGCTCACCTAAAAGACTTTACCAACAGTATATTCTAGGATAGATGACTTAGAATAGTACGGGGTCAACGGCCTCGTAAATCAGACTCAGTATTAGATAGCATTTAGTGTCAGGCTCCTCAAATTATGGCATGCATGCCCTTCCAAATTCAGATCATATGACCACCAGGCTCCTCAGATTAGGGTATGCATACCCTCATGGGTGAAGCAAGGTCGAGTAAAGGTTCCCTTGAACCAAGAATCAAAAAGCATCTCTCCTCGCGCCCCTCAGCTAGGAGGCGGGCACACACTACATACAAATCAGGTTTACTTTACAACAGTTTATTCAAATTTACTTTACAATAGTTTTTATTCAAATTTACTTTTGCTTCTATGTTTTATTTATCATTTAGTTTATGTATATCTAAATGTCATGACTGCATGCAATATATGTTATTTGTGTGGTACGGAGATACCCACCACTGAGATGACAACCTCACCCCTCTGTCGAAAATGGAGAGGAGACAACATGAGGAGAAAAATATGTTCTTTTTAGTTGTTTGATTGGATAGAAAAGTGAGAAGAAAGAAAATGTCAATGTAATTAAAAGATACTTATGTCCTTATTTTATATTATTATAGAAAGATGCTTGTAAGGGTAGTTTATGAAAGAAAAAAAATTAATTATTCCTTCTACTAATTTTCTTCTCAAGGTTGGAAAGAAAAGTTTTTTGTCCAAACTTTTCTATCCTTCCTATTTTCTACCCTAAACCAAACAAAAGAAAATACAAATTTCTGCTAATTTTTTTTTCCACCCATTTTCTTTACGGCCATTTCCTATTAAATCAAGCAAAGGGTAGGGTACGAGAAATCACCACCAAAGTCCCTACTAAATTCTCACCTTTGTCTTGACCAAATCCATTTAGCCTGTATAAAAATAGAAGAAAAAAACGAATAAGAATTGGGCTAATTAATTACAATTAGGCCTCAAAAACGATGATGATGGAGTCTAGTTGAGCGGGTAGAGGTGGGTACCCATTCGGGTCAATTTAATTACAACCCACCCAACAGAACTCTATCGATTGATCCAAAAGGCCCCCAATCTCTCCCACCTCACAATTGCCAAACTGACAATGGCTGCCTCATCCTCCATCTCGCTCTCCAACTTCTTCTCCTTTCTCTTACCCACAAAACAACCGCCGCCGCCCCCGCCCCCACAGCTCCCCGTCGCTCCTTCCCTCACTCGCTCTCCGCCCGATAACCACCACAAGCTGGTCGCCCAGCACGACCAGCACAACAACCCTTGTTCTACAGCGGACCTGTCGTCGGTGATGTGCCCGTCTCTGGCCCACGCGAACACGCTCTTCTTCCGATCGGCGTACAATGTGCAGGTCGTGGTTGACGACAACGAGCCCGAGGAGAGGCTTCTCAACAGGTTCCGTAGGGAAGTGATGAAGGCCGGGGTGATACAAGAGTGCAAGAGGAGAAGGTTCTTCGAGAACAAGCAGGATGAGAAGAAGCGCAAGTCCCGCGAGGCTGCCAAGCGTAAAAGCAGAGCCAGGTACGCTACTCCTCTTTATATATCATTGAAATTCAAGTTGGAAAATCTTTTGCTTTACTAATTTGAGGTTTCCTGTCATTTTTTGTAAGGAGGATTTCTTGCCCTCCTTTATCCTTCTATTGTTTTCCTCTCGCTGTTGATGAAATTCTTCTTTTTATGCGTGAATTAACGAACTGAAGATGAGTTTCAGTGAATGATGCTGTGTTATGTTTTTTCAAGGGTGTACTGTATTGTCTAATGTTTCTATGGCTGGGGCTATGCATAGAACCGTAAATTTCTTCTGCTGTACCCTTGCCCCTTGATTGTGACTTCTAAATTTCTAATGTTGTGTCTTCACAGTTTATTTGATACTTGTCGGTTTTGCACCGTTTTCAGGCGCGGCCCGATGATGAGAACTCCAATGCAGAACAGGCAGGATATCCCAGCAACCAAGAAGGAAGAGGATGATGATAACTGGGATCTACCTGAAGACACTCCACTGTGATGAAATGGTCCCCCCACATCATGTAGAATTCTTTGTTTTCCACTGTGAGGCTTTTTCTGCATTTAACTACTTTTAAGTACAATAAACTTCTTGGGCTCAATTAGTGTTTTCTTCAGTTTATGCTTCATTTTAATTTCATGCAATTTGTTCATTTGTGCAACGAAATTTCCCTCTGCCCTTGTTTCTCTGAAATATTGCATCAGTCTGTTTTTCGCCTTGCATCATTTTTAAAACTCCTATCCTATGCGATGTGCAATTTACCAGTCATCCTAAGTCATACGAGGAAAACGAAACAAAGAGTGGCATGGTGAATCACTAGGAAAGCGTCTCCAAAATGAGGGAGGCTAATCTGTTCCTTTCCGCTGCAATCATGAAGGTGATGGAAGTTAGCAGAGCCAAGTTTATTGAATTTTGCATTTGTTCTGTTGCTGTTGGTTAGCTGTAAAATTACAGTGAATCTCTCAGCCAAGTTTACATCTAACAATGCAATACATAATGTTATCATTCGACGCTAATTATTGGAACTTATGTGTCATCTCCACACTCCAGTGTCCTTGATCTCACTGGAACTAGACTCATGGTAAAGGTTAGCCACAGGTTATTCAAGTTGGAACTAAGCGTGTCCTGAAGAAGGAAGAAGGCATTGCGAAAATTTGGATGGTTTTTTAGAGCAAATAATTTACCTTTTTTACTTTGAAAAGAGGCAAGTTGTTCATTGTTTGAGCTAATTGTTTTAAGGCTTAACTGACTGGATTATAGCTGTGCTTAAGTGAAGAAAATTTGGAAGAACTGATTCTATAACCAAAATGGGAAGAAAAATGGTCCAAAATAACACGGAGTTAGCACTTGTAACATTTTCCTTTCCATAACAAACCCACTACAAAGTAGGAAACATAATCTGCAGAGTCCCCTTTTTTATTTTTATTTATTTTTTATGTAAAATTAATTCTTTCTAACATTAGAATCGTATGCGGCTCTAAGTAGATTTCCATGCTGTGCACTTCGGTGACCCCCCCAAAGTCATTTGGTCAAAAGCATAGTCCCCTGGCTCTGATACATTTTTCCTGAAGTGGATCCAATCATCAAGAACAGTCCTAAGGTCAAGAACTTTGCTTGTGAGATCATCACAGCAGTTAGCATGAATGGTATAAGCTTCCCTCAACATATCCTTATTTAGATGACAAAATCCACCCAAATAAGTTGTATCTACATACTTAACGCGGAAGCCGTAAGAGTCAATTGTATGTTGATTTTGCCTTATAATTGTACACAAGGACTCTTGAGCCTGATACTTTGGATACAGAACAGTGGCCAATTTCCAATACTTGAAGAATTCAAACGCTATGGCATTTGCTTTTAAGAAGAAGATTCCCCCATCTTGCAAGTAACCACCTCTATGCCCATAACTTGAGAAATTACACGAAATTGTGAGTTCATATAATGGACTGAAGTGTGATAATGGACTTCTAAGCCAAAGTACATCTGCTTCCTGCAATACAGAAGTCTCAGCGCCATTCAAGTTGATCAATTAGAGAGAAATATCTACAATCATTTTGCTAATTCAAGCTGATGATCAGAACTCGTACCGTGAAGATTATGTTGTAACCCAGTTCGAGCAATTCTAACAGAACATTGTTTCTTCCCCAACTGAATACACTGTGATCTGGGTTTTTGAGGGATTGCCTTCTGGGGGCAAAATAATGTGCAAATGTTGTGGGGTGAATGCAATGTGGATGCAAGGACCTGCAGTACCCATAAGCTTGTGGGTCCATAGTTATGATCACCAAGTGATTCAACAATCTTTGGGTCCCTTCGCCAGATTTGAAGCTTTGTAGAAAAACATCAAGGACCGATCCTGGACTTGCCAATGATTCATCTACCATGGTTAGGATGATTGTTCTGTCGGACATGGATGCTTTCTTCAGCACTTGAGCCAATTCTCGTTTTTGTGATTGATACTGAGAGGAAAGTAATGGCAAATTAACAGAAGAGAACCCAATCATCTTGAATATTAGTACTTGATCTCTCTTAGCAATATATAAACAAAATGATTGCTCATTATGATTAAACTTTAGTACACGTAACACCAGGAAGAGGAAACGAAAAGAATTTCGAGGGATAAACTATGGCAAACTATACACACATAAAACTTCAGCTTCAAAAGATAACTTATATTAACATAAATCAAATGAATAAGATATGCAAACTAATTGCTTACCTTTGATAGGGGTTTGAACGTCACCCTTCTGTCATCTCTTTCAATTGTTCCAGAATATTGATATAGAAGAAAGCACACCAGTACTATCAACAAAGCTGCGAGAGGAAGGCATAGAGACTTTCTCTGACCAAAAGCTCTCATCGTTTCCCAATGCAAGGACTGGTTAACGACCTTGATTCTCAGTCGGCGAGAAATTTAGTTCTTGTATTTTGACCATTGAAAAAGAAGGCAAACGTCAAGACAATACTTATTTGCATTAAAGGCATAACCGAAGAGAGGTTTAGAAAGAAAAAAAAAACAGAAATACACACTAACATTTAGAGAAATACTTTACTTACACTAAAAAAAAGAATTCACTCCCTCACTCAAGTTAAATATTCACCAAAAAAGATAAAGGAAACGGTTTAATGCGTTACATATATGTCATCCAATTAAAATACTCAGTCCACTGCAGCTTAGCGTGCGAAATCAGACATGCTCTTGAAGATTGGCTTTATTATGGTAACTTTCTTGATTGGCTGACTCTGAATGTGGATGTAATGGATATGATCACATCTTCTCCCTTTATATATTTCTTGATATGTCAGTCTATACAATACTTAAGTGGACTACAAGTAAAGTGTAGCGTGACATATCCTAAATTATCCTAATATATATGCTAATAAATTAACATACTCTTACTCAATACTTATGTAATCTTCTTTTGTATATTATCACCATGTTCCAAATATATATTTAATATTTATACTAACTAATATCAAGTAAAAAAAAGTATATATAATTATTTTAACAAACTTTAAATAATTTAAATTACTAAATCATGTTCATATTAATAAAAAATGTCAAAATTATTTAAAATAAATATAAAACAAAAAAATTGTTTGATGTTGATTTTACCTTTTTCATAGGCACAAAAAATTATTTAAATAACATTTAGTTTTTAGCTCATGTAAAATTTTAAAATTTATTTTTAGTCCTTGTAAAATTTCAAAGTTTGTTTTTAGTCCATGTATCTAGCTGGGGTTAACTGTGCTTACGTGGTGTGCCACATGGCATAACAAAAACTTTATGTCACCTCAGCGTCGTTAACCCCAGCCAGACACAGGGACTAAAAATAAACTTCGAAATTTTACAGAGACTAAAAATTTTACACAGAGGCTAAAAAAAACTTTGAAATTTTACAAGGACTAAAAACTTAATTAAGCCTTCTTACAAACTATTTTTGTGATCTTATAACTAGATTACTCCCTTTCGTCTATTGCTGCTCACACTCAACCAATCTCTCCATCTAATTTTACTGAAATACTTGTTTTTTCATTTTATTTTCACAGGTAAATTAATACTGCTCAACTCCACAAGTTTTTATAAAGTGCATTAGATTAAGCTTTTTAAATAAAAAAAATAGATATAATTGTTTTGATGCAACCTATTTTGTAGAATGTAACATCCCGTTTTTTTCTTATGAAGAATTTCGCTTAATTAATGTATATTCGAGCTGATTATTTAGGCACAGAAATTTCTTATAAAATTTATTTCTTCAAAATACCGGTCAAAATAATGGTTTCGCAATCTTGCGAAAATTTCATATGGTTCGGGCCGCTTTTCGGTTCTATCCGGAATTTCGTCAGGTCCCAAAAGTATCTGTAAAGTACACTCTTACGGGAGAAAAATTGCGGATATCGGAACGTGACATAAAATCCTGACCAGAAAAATTAGTAGCTTGCGAATAGGTGTTCGAAATATTTTTAGGATAGTCGTACACACACAGTTAATGACCAAATACGATTAAACATGATAAAAAATTTACAAAAGTTATCCAAAAGCACAGTGGGGGCAGAGGGGATCATTATCCACTTTTTCTTATTTCCATTAATTAAATAATTAATTAATGGATGCACAGTGGCATCAGGGGCTTATAAATACCCTGAGCCACTACTGCTTCATTTCCAAATTTCGTAAGTTTTCTCACACTTTTGATTCCGTTTGTGCACACTATGGTTACGCTGTCGGACTCAAGAAAAATCGTGGGAACACACCACCGTTGAGGGAATCTTTTTCTCATCAACTTCATTTGATCAGAACACGCGTAGGAAGTGGGTAATCCTAAACCCACTGTCTATATGGTTTTGTTATACTATTGTATGTCTTGATATCTGAGAAAATAACATAGGAAACATTATGTAGAAAATATAGAGATAACAATGTGGTGATGATTTTACGTAGTTTTAATGTTAGAAAAATATAACTGTACTGGTTGGAACCTATGGAAAGTCCAAATATGTTTTTAGGGAAAATAAAGAGAGAAATAAGCAAGAAACAACGCTACGGATGAGTTTAAGGCAAGGTCATTTGAATGACCTAGCATAGTCATTCGAATGACCCTGAAATTTACTCATCCAGGAGCAAAACAGCCAAGTCATTCGAATGACCAGGGTGAGTGTTAAGTGTCATATTTACGCAAATCCAACTAGTAAAATAACACCTGTTTGCGTAAGATTTCATAAATTAATTGACTAAATTCCCCACTTTTGTAGGATTTATAAATATATTTTAAAGATGGATGCAAGCATATTAATCAAGGAAAATCCCACAAAGAATGAAGCATAGAGCAAAGGGATAACAAGCAAGAAAAATATGGAAACCCGCTCTGCGCAACAGTTAGTAAAAACGCGATAACTTGAGCTACAGATATCGGATTGAGGTGGTTCAAATTGCTACTTAAAGCTAAGAGAGAGATCTACAACTTTGTAGTTTTGACTG
>QANU01076686.1:0-58899 GCA_003254905.1 Nissolia schottii | reverse complement strand
TTTCATCAGTGAGTCATTCGAATGACTCAGCAAATTTTACCCCCAAAGAGCAAAATTTGTGTCATTCGAATGACTCTGCATTTTCAGCCCCGGAGAGCTAAATTTCAGAGTCATTCAAATGAACAGCCTAGGTCATTCGAATGACCACTGAAGAACTTAAGATTTTAGCTTTCCTACATGTTCCAACAAGCATGAAAACTCAAGGAATGGTATATGAAAGTAATTGTGTATTGATTGTATATGAAAGTAATTGTGTTCCAACAAGCATGAAAACTCATAAGGACTCGGTCGTCGTTACGACTTAGGACGACTGTAAATAGCTAGAAGTTATCACCTAATGTTTTAAAAGATCATAATTGAATCTTAGGGAAAAAGTGATGCTCTTAAGAAGGTTCCGCCCATAGAGGGTTCGATATACCTTATAGAAAGTACATAGTTATATGATTAGGGAATCCCTTCTGTTGGCACGTCCAACGGACAAGCCCCTCACCGGTCCAGCAAGCTGGATTGGTTAAAGATGAACGCAGGCATAGGCCTGATCTCATGATAAAGAAAAGACAAACCCAGACCCGGGCTTGATTTTATAAGCACAGGCGTAGGCCTGACCATGATAAAGGTAGGCCCAGGCTTGACCTAATAAGGGGCCCCAAAGAATAAGATGAGCAAAGTCACGCATGGTCGAGTCCAAGGGTCGACCCCATAATAATCCAACATAGTTGAGTCTAAAGGCCAACCCACGAGTCCACGCCCGATCGAGTCCTAGGGCCGACCCCTCGCCATCCCCCAGTTGGGTGGTTGTTCCTACCGTTGTCGATGTAAGTATGACATCGTGCATCTGTGGTTAGCCGCCACTCAGGTTAAGCGTTTCCTGGTTGACACGGAAGGACTAAAGTAACAAGAATGATGCAGCCACAGGGCGCCTAAGAGAACTCCAGATCCCCCTCATGCATGAGATGTATGTATGTATGTAAGTATGTAAGTATGTATATGAATGTATGCGTTTGGGCCTTGTCAAAGGAAACAACATCACAAGACTGTCCGCCTAGTACAAGTTACGTGGGTGCATGATCACAGGACACGATACCCAGACGATCAAAATTAGAAAGTTATAATTAGGAAAACAAGATTAGATTCCCCAGTCACCTAGTAACGTAGATAAATCTGCTCAGGACTAGTATGGCTAATAATAATCAGTCAGGATTTTAGTATGCATGTATACATAGAGATCCCCTGAGCGGCTTGGAGCATAACTGAAGAGAATACGATGCCCACAATGTTCTAGGTTTCCCACTGAGAACTCATCGTTCTCACCCCTGCTCGTTTATGACTCCAGGAACTTACGACGAGGACTTTGCCAAGCCACAGGAGGAGATGTGAATAGTTACGATGTGAAGCCGATTCCCCCAAGAGAACGGGTCCAGCAAGAGTTTTGCAAGGGCTAAGTGAGATGTGTACCAGTTAGCCCTTATGTTTTGTAGCCAAATATTGTATTTTGACTGATTTACTGCTTGTATATTACTTATTGTAATACCTATGTGAATTCTTGTAAATATATGTTATGGACCGCATGCTTGCTTGTCTGTCTATTGTTTGATGCGGGATTGACAACTGTTAAGCCTAAAAACTCTATCGCTTGTATTAGATGTTCTATCCAACGCACGACTCGTATCTTACAAAATAAACTATGTAAATGAAAAAGTTTAAAATCGGCTCATATTTTCATGAGTAAGTATTTTGAAGGATAATAACAGACTATAAGTATTCCCACCAAGTAATAAACAACCTAGTGAGCATTGCGTACAACTTAAGCATAAGCAGTTAGCTAGGGTGTTTCAGGGTTTCTATCAGAGAAACCAAAATTAGATGTTAAGGGGGGTTTGTATACTGTTTTAACAATCTTTGACTTACAAATTGGGTGGAATGGATTGAGGACTTAGTTATGTTTTTGATATGTTGTTGGGTTGATTAATTATTGTTACTAATTTTGAGGAAAAAATTGAGAATTTTGTTGCAAGTATTTTAAATTTATCTGGAAATTATTTTTCAAATTATGAATGGAAATTGAGTGAGGTTAGGCGTGTTCTCCTTTTAAGTAATTGGTTTTATGAATGGCTTGACTCTTGAACATTTGATCTTCTCTTGTATTATTCTTATAAAAATTATGGTGTGAAAATATAAAATTCTGAAATGTCTATTGGGTGCTACCAAATCATATAAAAAAATGCTTTGAATAATGGATGCACAAGAAAATGAGAGAACAAGAAAAAGCAAAACAAAATCACAACTTTTTCAAATCAAGTTTGAGCTTTGTTTATGGCTTAATCATTCTACAGCTTCTCCTTCTCGTTCTCTTTTTGAAGAATGAAGATAACTTTTTATTTTATTTAATTTACACAAAATAAGAGTAAATTAAGGTTGGTTTATTCCATAGTTAACAATGGTTACTCTAGGAGACAGAGGGACCACCACAATGATGTTTGGATTATAGTAAATGGGCTGGGTTGTTCTCAGAGCAACCAATAATTTCTATGGTAAGGGATAGTGATGGTGAGGGGAAGGGAAGTAAAAGAAGAAGCTGATAGTGGCTAGTTCTTTTTTTCTTCTAAAATAAAATGACATCATTTTGATTATCACAAAATGATGTCGTTTCATGTGTCGTTGGTAGGAGAGAAGATGAAGTGATTGATGAACATGTCAACCTCGGCTAATAGTCTCATTAACAAAAAAAAAACTAACATAAAAAACGTTTAAATATTTCAAGGATTAAGTTGAAACTTTTTTGGGTAAATACCTTCTTAGATCCTTGACATATCACTCAATGACCTAGTTGGTCCCTAATATGAAAAAAATGTTAGTCACTTTCCCAACATTTTTACCGTTACTTGTTAGTCCTTCTTCTGTCATGTGCTTAGTGACAGAAGAAGCGGTGGCAGTTAACGTATAATTTGTCCACTCACTCCCTCCTAATCATCTCTCCCCCTTCTCTCTCTTAGTCGGCAATGTAGCACCTCCCCAAGCAAAAAAACGACAGTGCACCATCATTAGGAGAAAATGACGTCGTTTTGGCTTGTTTTGTTGCCACTCCATCGTTCCCACGGAAACCAATGACACAACAATCTGTAACCACCTCCCATAACCACAATAATCACCATCAAACAAAAACCCCATCACGCCAGCCACCACCGCAAGGCCACCACTACATCATCATCACTCTCCCTCACCTTACTCTCCAAATTCTTCTTCCCTTTCTCCAGATCCATTCTCCCACACAGCCACACCTCACCATTACTGCAAAAAACTCACATCTTCACCTCCTCTCTTCTCTTATCTTATCTCTCACTCAACACATCAACACTTCCAGTGACCATCAACACAACTCAACACATCAACACAAAGGGGACCATATTCGTTTACAGAACTCACCGACGACCAAAATGGTGGCACAACAAAGTTTAGATATGAGTGGTTAGCGGTTTAGATATGATTGGTTAGCGGCTTGTTTGACTCTAATTTTTTTTCTATTTTTTGGCGCTCCTCAGTGCCTCTGCAAATTCGCCCAGCAGCCACCCCATAAGCTCGCCAAAGCGCCGCCACTACTACTTGTGGCCCCTGCCCATCACCCCTGTCAACAGATTGTAACCACAAGTAATTGTTTGATAAATATTAGTGAGAAAATCGAATCAAAGAGAACATTTAAGCTTACATCAACTTTGTGATTTTGTTGGTGGTGGCGCTGGCAATCGGCGGTGAAGCTAGCCTAGAGGAAGGGGAGGAGTAGGTGGTTGACGGTGATGCGTCAGATGCTAGAGGTTGCGTTTCTGTTGGTTGCAACAGAGATAGGTGGTGAAGATACAGGAGAGGAAGAGGACGAGAAAGAGAAGAAGAGGTGAACGATAAAAAATATTGATGACGTGACTGACATTTTGTTTTATATTATGAATTCTGTTACACGTACACCAAAAATTATACATTATACATACACCTCGTATTTATATACATAAAGTTTGTGTTTTAACTCATGTGATGTTTGTTCACTTAATTAAGTATAGTTGAGAGTATCATTTACAAGTTTGTAATGTTTGTGCACTCATGAGAATAAAGCTTATGCATTATTAATGGTGTATGTATGAGTGTATGAAATTGGGTGTGCATGTAACATTTTTGTTATATTATGGACCTAATAGTCCGAAAATTTCAAAGACTTACTAGGAGACTTATTTGATACTTAACCCTAAAATTATTTTCTCTACTATAGAGGTAATTTCTCTCCATTTTTTACCCCCTTCGCGCACAAAAACAAAATAATTTCCCTTTCTTCAAATGGAATGCTGGCGGGCCTCCCTTCATGCGTCGACTAGAGATATTTTCCATTATCCATTCCCGCCTTGGACTAGGACTGCACACAGCAGCAACCTCCTCCCTCCACCGGTAAATTAATAGAAATGACGCTCCGTTTTGTCTCAGCTCCGCCGCCGTTCCCCCTCTTCACCTGCCACGCCTCCACTACCATCACCACTTCCGTCCATCCCCTCCCTTCGGCTCCGTCACCACCGCCTCAAATGTCGCTGCCGACCAATGATTCTTCCACTGCCCAGGCCCCGCTAACTTGCGCACTTCACTGCCCGCACTTCCAATCGTAAGTTACACCCTCTCCCTCCGTTACTCATCAAGTAATACGCTGAAATTCAAATTTTACTTTATTCTTTTTCCCTTAAAAAATTTCTAAACAGATTTTGTTCTTCTCCTTCTACACTCTGGTTTTTTCAGGTGCTCGGGGTGCACTCACGAGTTCAACCTTCACCGTCCTCTTATATTGAACGAAGCTACCAATTTCTTTCAGAAATGTGGCGTCTCAGACTTCACATTCGATACTTGTAAACTGGTATCTTCGTTTAACCGTATTCCGAATTCACAAAATCCATTCGACTTTTCACCCTCTCCCCCCCTTCTTCTTCTAATTTGGTTTTGTTCTCTGTGGTTCTATTTTGCAGTGGGGCTGGAGATGCCGTGCGAAATTGGCTGTGCGCGGCTCTTCAACGAATCCTCTCATTGGACTCTATGAAGAGGGTACTCATAACGTTGTTGATATTCCACAATGCAAAGGTCCGTAGTTTGAAAATATAATTATTATTCGTTTTCTATTTGGTTTTCTGGTTTTTATTTTAATTCTTTGTGTTTAAAAAAAAAAAAAAGAACTTTCATTTTAATTTTCTCCCTTTGTTACATGAAATTATTTTAACTAAGCCTCTGTGTTCTGTGTGCAGCTCATCATCCTAATATTAATGCTGCTGTTGGGCTTCTTCGACAAGGTATTTTCTTGTTATTGTTATTACCTGTTAGTTTATTTAGTATTTTCTTCTTCAATTTATTGTAACCTTTTTCTTTATGCTTTTTCCTTATATCATCTAGGTATTGCTGAATTGGATGTTGAGCCATATGTTGAAGATGAAGATACTGGCGATTTAAGATATGTCCAGGTGAACCGTTTATAATAAAACTGAATTTAGTAGATATTGAACTCAATTAACAATTGAAGTTCTGGATTTGTGAAAATTTGATTATGTTGGGTGGATGCTTGCAGATGGCTGTGACAACGTACAACACGTCTCTTCCTGCGGCAGAAAGATATATGAATGGTTACTTCTTACTCATGAATCATGTGGAATTTTTTTTTTGTTGTTGACATTTTTGTATTGTTAATGGAATTAAATTGATGATTATTTCATTTAACTTATATTGTTTCAGGAAAGGTTCAGGTTACTTTAGTTTGGAATTCAAGAAATGAAAATTCACATGGTTCAGACAAACTAAATGCGTTGGCAAATGTGAGCATCATGCTTCCTTGCTTATATTCTTTATTTGTTTAAATGATACAATTCTCCGGCAAATCACCTTCGGATCATAGAAAGTGATAATTTGTATGATTGATTGCAGTTTCTATGGAAAAACGGTGGGCCAAGGAGCAAGGTTCATTTACTCCACTCTGTGTGGGCCAACTTTCAGACTTCTACAAACAATGTGAGCTTAAATTGTTCGTGTGAAGCAAATGAATTACTTGTATTTGGTCAAAATGGAATTGTGAATATGATTCTGTAAAGATAGATGTTGTAGTTGCAAGGAAAGAGGGCTTTTGGTTCCGTTACTGCTTTTCAATACCACATATCGGTGCTGGAATTTAAAGGTGGGAGAAAACACTGTTTAAAGATGGGAGAATTGTATTGAAGATTATAGCAATTTGTTAGTTAGCCGTTTGATTGGAACCTAGTATCAAGAGATGGAAAATAAAAATCATCTGAGTAATAAGGTGAAACCATGGTAGTGTCGATCCTCTTCATGTGTATTATTCACCCTAAAAGAGAATATAAAAGGCTCTAGGTATTCAAGAGACCTAGAAACTTCTTAAGTCCAATTTCTTCCCAATTCAGAGATGCCCCATTTAGCATCCATCCCATTCCATATATCCTCTCCTCTCTCCACTCTAACTGAATGATGAGTCTCTCCTGCCCAACTTTGCTCACTTTGCACAGTTGATTAGAAACCCCTTCGCTCACATCATGGCTACATGCCTCACCCATGTCACGCATTCTATTTCACATAAACCTTGGTTACAAAATTACCTGGGGTAACATTACCATTAGAGCATGGGAATTAATAACATTATCCTGGTAACACTGTTACAAGTTAATTGGTTTGTTCACTGGTTAGTTATTTACAGCACATGGTAGTTAGTCAGTTATCTTTGGTCTTCTCTTGTATCTCCTAGTAGCTATAGCTTTACTCTTGTACAGATTACTCAGATTGAGCACAATCATTTCAGTCAGTTTCTTTTGTCTATGAGTGCTCTCATATCATAATATGGCATCCGTAGTTCTCTTTGTAAAGCGATGCTTTCCTTGCTGTGATCTCAGTTTCTTGCCCTGCAAGTTTTGTGTTCCTTGATCGTCGTTTTCGTAGATCTCGTTTTCCATGTTATCGTGTTCTTTGCGAAGTTGCCCCGTCAAAGATTTGACATTACTCGATAGGAATTTTTTTTCTAGCCATTACAAGTTAGGTAGTTTGTTCACTGGTTAGTTATTTGCAGTACATGGTATTGGAAAAAAGGAAGTGTATAATGGAAACTTGTTTAATTACTCTGCTGATTACAGCTTATATACAAGAGTCAGTTACAAATAACTAACAAACTAAATCAACAAACTAACTTAGCTAACTAACTAACTAACAATAAAAATTAGCTGACTAATCAGAAGGAAATAAATTCCTTCATCTATTACTCCCCCTCAAGATGACGTGTATATATCCTTCACATTCATCTTGGACAACAAATATTGAAATAGAGTAATAGGAAGTGGTTTCATGGGTAAATCTGCTAATTGGTGTTGGGAATGAACATGAGTGAGGTTCAAAAAACCATCATCTACTTTCTCACGCACGAAGTGAAGATCTATCTCTATGTGTTTTGTTCGTTCATGATAGATGGGGTTGGATGCAATATGAATCGCTGCCTGACTATCACAATAAACTGGAGCTGTAGTGATTGTAATGTCAAAATGTGCAAGTACAGAGCGCATCCAAACCAACTCACTGGTGAAAGCAACAAGGGAACGATACTCAGCTTCTACCGAGGAACGAGAAACTGTTTGCTGCTTCTTTGATTTCCATGAGACCAAATCATCGCCAAGGAAGACGCATTGACTAGAAACTGAGCGCCTCATATCAGAACATGCTGCCCAATCTGCATTTGCATAAGCCTGAAGATGCAGAGTGTTCTTAGTTGGAAAGAATATCCCTTTCCCAATTTGCTTGGGATAGCGAAGCAAATAATCTACAGCAGGTAAGTGAGGAAGTCTTGGTTGAGAGACAAATTGACTTTGCCGATGCACCGGGAATGCAAGATCAGGGTGGGAGATGGTGAGATAGAGGAGGCATCCAATCAAGCGTCTATATTCGGTGATACCAGTGAGTAACTCACCATCATTAAGTTGAGTAAGGGTCCATTGGCAGCTAGGAAGGCTTGGCAGCCAAATAACCAATGTCTTCCAAGAGAGAAAGTGCATACTTTCGTCGATAAAGGGAAATCCTATCTTTATTCCTTGCAATTTCAAGCCCAAGGAAGTATTTAAGTGACGGCAAGTCTTTCAACTTGAACTTGCTCTGCAGAAAAAGCTTGGCTTGGTCAAGGAGGGACGAACTTGAACCCGCAATGATGATATCGTCAACATATACCAAGAGAACAATAAAGGACTTCCCATGACCCTTGAAAAACAAGGAGTAATCATTCTTTGACTGAGAAAAACCATACTCTAGCAAGGCTGCTGTAAAAGTTGAAAACCATTGTCGAGAAGCTTGTCGTAATGAATGTACCTCAAGAGATGAGCCTGTAGATTGAAATGAAGGTGAGGAGGGTGCTGTAGAGATAGGTTCAGGTGTGAAGGTAGT
The DNA here is from genome assembly GCA_003254905.1 of Nissolia schottii. Classification (NCBI taxonomy): domain Eukaryota; kingdom Viridiplantae; phylum Streptophyta; class Magnoliopsida; order Fabales; family Fabaceae; genus Nissolia; species Nissolia schottii. Next base: position 50,463 of record QANU01076686.1, on the reverse strand, counting down.
GGTAGGGTAAGTGCGATCAAGTTGAGGGAGTGGGATAGGTACTACTAAGTCAGGAAATGGGTCAATGTGTGAGGAATGATGAGGATTGAGAGCCTGAAAAGGAAATAAATTCTCATGAAAAATAACATCTCTAGAGATATAAATTGTCTTTTGGCAATGTCATATAATTTGTATCCCTTCATCCCAGGAGGGTATCCAAGAAACACTGAGGGAATTGAGCGAGGAGAGAATTTGTCTCGAAGTGGGAGGGTGGAGGCATAGCAGAAGCAACCAAACACTCATAAGGAATCATAATCCGGAGCCTTGTGATATAATTTGTCATAGGGTGACAAACAAGCTAAAAACTTTGGAAGGTGTCCTGTTGATGATGAAGGTAGCAGTGAGAATGCAATCCCCCCAAATGTGAGGGGAACCTTGGACTGAAATAGAGAGCTCGAGCAACATTCAACAGGTGCCTATGTTTTCTCTCCACAACTGAGTTTTGCTGTGGTCATTCAACGTAGGAAAATTGATGAAGTGTGCCCATTTGTAGCAGAAAATCAGTTAATGCAAGCTCCGTAGCGTTGTCACTTCTAACAACTTTGATAGTCTTGTAAAAATGTGTCTCCACAAAGGCAAAGAAATGCTTCATCACTTGAGGAGCTTCAGACTTGTGCTTGAGCAAATGAGTCCAAGTATAGCGACTATGATCATCTACTGTGGTTAAAAAATAATTGTGCCCTGCATATGTTCTTTCACAAAAGGGCCCCCATATATCATAGTGAATGAGATCAAAAGGAGCATCAGAAAAATGATTGTTGGATTCAAAGCTTAAACGTGGTTGTTTGGCAATTGGACAAATCAAACCCGAATTAGAATTGGAAATAGGAGAAGAATGCAAATCAGATTTAGAAACAGAAATGCAATTTTTATTGATCAAGTAAGGAAACAATCTATGTGGCATATGCCCAAGCGTAGAGTGCCAAGCATCAATGGCAACTTTACTAACCACAACATTATTACAAGGAAACCTAGGCTTGCTAAAATGAAAAACATAAAGGCCTTGATCAAGATTACTCGTGCCAATCTTCTTCAAAGAGAGACTGTCATGGATCAGACATGTTTGATCAAAAAAGGTAATAACAAGTTTGTTATCATGTAAGAGTTCAGAAACAGATAACAGGTTATGGGCAAAAGTTGGAATGAAGAACACATTATGCAGGACAACATGTGAAGTTAAAGCCTATGAAAGGAATTTGTGTGCGATTAGGTAACAACACTGTAGAACCAGAGACATATTCGAGTTCTGAAAATAAATTCCTTTCAACACAGATGTGATTGGTGGCACCAGAATCTAGAATCCAACTATGACAATTCTGTGTGAAAGAAATAATGGTAGAGAGCACAATACCCGAGGGAGGTGTAACCTCCATAGCAACAGTGGATCCCTCAGCAATTGGAGTTTGTTGAACAGTCACGAGCTTCATCAACTGGTGGAATTGAGCCTATGTCATTGGTGCATTGTTAGTAGTAGACGCAGAAGATCCCTTAGCAACTTGATTAACTAATCCTTTGGACTTGTTCTTGGCAAACTTGTAATTTGGTGGACAGCCGATGATCCGGTAGCAACGATCCTTAGTGTGACCAACAATACCGTAGTTAGAACAAGTTGGACGATCAGTGGTGGATTTCTCAGGCTTTGAAACAAAGGCAGTCTTAACCGTGAAAGCCATAGGACGTTAGTGGAAGAATTGAGAGCTCTTTGTTTTTCTTTTTGAATTACCAATGAAAAGACCTTGTTGATTGGAGGTAAAGGCTGCATTAATAGCAAATGACCGTGAATGGAAGCAAAAGAGTCAATTAGTCCCATGAGGAATGCCATGGTGTACTTAGCTTCGAGGTGAGCAAGCCAAGGGTGGAGTCTGCCATAGTTGCAAGCACAGGCGGGCTTGTAAGCATTGAGCTCATCCCAAATTGCCTTCAATTTGGTGAAATAGACGCTCACGGAGTTAGATCCTTGAGAAAGATTCATCAAATCGCGACGCAATTCAAAAATTCTTGGTCCGTTCTTCAATTGAAAACGCTCGCAAAGATCTTGCCAAATCTCTGAAGCAACTTGTGAGTGCATGATGCTGGCGATGATATCCTTCGACATCACATTGAAGATCCAGGAGATGACAATGTTATTGTAGCGATTCCACTGAGCAAGCAACGAGGCATTGCTACCGTTCGGTTGTGAGATGGATCCATCAACGAATCCAACTTTGTTCTTCACTGAAAGTGCCAAGAACATGGATCTGCTCCAAGAAGAGTAGTTCTCGCCGGTGAGAGGCTGAGAAACGAGAACGAGGCCGGGACTATCCGAAGAGTGGATAAAATACGGATTTGAAACATCGTTATCAGAAGTTGGAGCAAAGGACATAGGTGACGATGGATCTTCAGAGGCCGAAATAGAGTCGGGAATCGGAACTGACCGCCATGACAAAATTGGGGAAAATTGGTGAAGATTAATCGAAGAAATTTGGAGATTAATTGAAAAAGAATGTGGAATCGAAGAAATTTGGGGAAAAAAAATCTGAGTTTGTGCAAGAGACGAAGAACACTCAGAGAGAACGCGCGGAAGAAGTTCCCGATTGATCTACATCTGATACCATATTGGAAAAAAAGGAAGTGTATAATGGAAACTTGTTTAATTACTCTGCTGATTACAGCTTATATACAAGAGTCAGTTATAGAGAACTAACAAACTAAACCAACAAACTAACTAAGCTAACTAACAATAAGAATTAGCTAACTAATCAGAAGGAAATAAATTCCTTCATCTATTACATGGTGGTTAGTCTTAGTTAGCTTTGGACCTTTGGTCTTCTCTTGTATACTTTAGTATAAATAGCTTTACTCTTGTACAGGCTACTCAGATTGAACATAATTCATTTCAATTAGTTTCTCTTCTTTCTTTGAGTGCTCTCACATCATAATAAAGTGTACCACATGTAAGTGACGTTGGACTTTTGCATCTTTGCAAATGACATCAAATGAACTAGAGACTGACGGGATTGATATTGATAGTACATATTTGGGGGGCAGTCTGTGTATATTGAAACTTAATATGTATGTAAGCTATTTTTCTCTAGGATTTGCTGTATGCTATCATTTATAATTTTTTAATCAAAAGATTCATGCATTCGGAATGCTTACTTGATCTTCAGATAATTTTTGGGAATAGATGGAGGCATCTTCTTGGAGAAAGAGATTTTTGGGAACATGTTGGTGGAATTGATGTGTCGTTGGCCCCTTCTAGTTTTGGCCAGGCAAACACACGGGTAAGGACTCTTATCCAGTGAATTTTGTTTATTAGTATGTTAATTGTGGAATGCATTTAATCAATATTTTGAAATAGTTACAATGGGGCAAGGACAAGACACAGAATTTACACTACATATTATGTAGATAAATAATTCTTGGTACTTATGTACATACCTACCTAAATACATAGTTACATACATACACTAACAATCAAACCAATTAAATTCTATGCAAATATTCTTAGAACGTGCTTATTGTGTGTTAGAAACGTATCTAGCAGGTACTAGTCTCATTCAAATTCAAATGCTTATTTTTTGTGTTTGTAGGAACATTAAATAAAGGTCTCAGTGTTAGTGTGAATGCCATGGGAGTCAAATGTCGGATATCAATATGTTTTGAACACAAATAGGTTCCTTTTTTAAGTGCCTGTGCTTCACAAGTAATGAACCAAAGGGGAAAATTGCATTAATGAGAGAGGAGTGAGATTCATAAAAATACATTTTGAGTTTGCATATGTATGTTTTCAGTGTTCTTATATCACTGAAGGCCACTGTGCCATTGTCCATGAAGGGACTGATACGTGTCTTCTCTTGTATTGCTTCCTCATGTGATTTTTCAGCTATTAAACCATTTACGTCTGAGCTGCAGGTTATTTTATAATATAGTTGGTATGTGATAATTTGCAAAACCTTTGTAATGTGGCATGAGAGAGTTATAACTAATACTGTGATATTCCTTCTTCTAGGCTTTTGATGCCTTGCTGCGGAAGTTACATAAATATGTTCCATATGGAGCATCTGTTGCAGATTTGTATGCTGGAGCTGGGGTCATTGGGTTGTCATTAGCTGCCTCAAGAAAGTGCAGGCAAGACCTGGATGGTTTAAAACCTCTAAAATGTTAATATTCTTCTTTTACATAATTGATTTGTGGAATTTATGTTTCTAGTTGTCTTACAGATCCGTTAAATGCATTGAGATTAACAAAGAGTCGAAGGTATCTTTTCAGAAGACAATTGAACGTTTGCCTGCCACAGTTGACAGCAGTATCACTTGGCATAATGCTGATGCTTCAAGAGTTAGTATTTAATATCTGTAGCCTCATTATAAATTTCATGTTTTACCTTCAGAAATTATTTTTCAGATTGATGTAACCTATTACTACAACTTTAATTTTGGCATGCGTACTTCTTTCATCAATCAATGTGAAGATTTTATTTGGAAAAAAGGGGTAAATTGCACAAACCACCCTTGAGGTTTGTTAAAATTGCACTGCGCCCCAAACTATGTGCAAAATTGCATTCCACCCCAATTTTTCATTATGACTGATCACTAATGATCTTTTAGGTTTTTGTTTTCATTTCATGTATTTTTTGTTTTAAAAAATTTGTGAAGGAAATAGTGAAAACTATAGAGTATTGTTTTCTATTTCAAGATTTTGTGAAGAAAATAGTGAATATAGAAAATAAAATATACAAAATTTTATTATTTTTGTTGTTTTCACTAACCTAACAGAAACTACAGAAAAAATAAAAGAAAACATAAACTTAACTGATCATTGGTGATCAATCACAAAGAAAAAATGCGGTGGAGTGCAATTTTGTAAATAGTTTTGGGCGGAGTGTAATTTTGGCAAACTTTAAGGGTGGTTAGTGTAATTTACCCAAAAAATAATAATATTTTTTAAGTCCAAGAGAGAAAGCTGGAGTTGATTAGCTTTTATTCTTGTTATGTGTTATTTGTGGAACTGATTGATTGAATGAATAATTTGCATGTAACAGGAGCCTCTATTGTGGCTTGTGGGCTCAGATGTTATTGTCGTTGATCCTCCCAGAAAAGGACTAGATGTATCACTTATAGAAGCATTGCAGAATATACAATCAATTGAACGAAAAGTCTTATCATCATCTGAGTGGTTGTTCCCTTTTTAAACATATCAAGATTGGTCAATCTGAAAATATTTCCCTCAGATAGTTTCTGATTCAGTGCAAGTTGACTGCAGGTCAAACTCAGTCAAAGAAGAGAAAAGACCGTGGGTTTTACGTGCTAAAGAAGCTTCAGTCCAGACTGGGAGTAAACCACCTCCTGAGAACATTCCTCAATCAGTGCCACAAACCCTTTTATACATAAGTTGTGGATGGGAAAGTTTTAAGGAGGTATTTCCTTACTTGATATTTTATACTTTGACTTTCTCGCAAACTTGAATTCTATATATGCTAATTCAACAAGTTGCTGACAGGACTGCAAGTCATTGTTGTCTAGTAAGGCATGGTATTTGGAAAAAGCTCATGGTTTTAATTTCTTTCCTGGTACCAAAAGGTATTTATGTCTTTTCCATAACTTCTTATTACTTGTTTATATATTTGATTTTAGTTTTTATTTATTAGTTATCACTATCTTTTTATATATACTTGGATAAAAAAATCTTGCAGTTAATAAATCTTCCAATTTTCTCAATTACATTCTAATTGCACTCCAGCTTTGTATTTATCGAGAACCTAAACTTTGGATAGATTTTTTTTATTCACTTCATGTACCTTATATTTTTTAATGTATCGCACTACCTATTGATTATTATGAAGACCAGGTATCTTGATATACTGTGTCAGCATGCTCATTTTTAATCCAGTTTTTTTCCGGTTGCAAGGTCAAAGAGTTATGTACAACTCATGCAGTTATATGTTCCTTTGTGGGTGTGTGAGTATTAGAGCTTTTAATTTTTTTTTTTTAATAAAAGAAGAAATTTATTCAGAAGAAGAGGAGAGAATTACAAAAGCTAGGAGGATAAGAGATCCTCTTTACAAGAACATACAAGTAAAGACTATCAATTTAGTAAAACTTTCCTATCTCTTGACATATCTGAGAGGAAAATTCCTCTTTAAAAGATGTGCTTTACGCTAGATAAAAGCCGAACGTCTAATTTTATCCCACAAAACTTGCTTGTCTAAAAATCTATCATTGAATGTGCGAGAATTGCGCTCCAACCAAATGTACCAAACAGTAGCATATGTAGCACACTGCCACAAATATTTGGCTTCCTTCCTCTTTTTTCTTCCGAAAGCAACATAACTTATCAACATGAATTGATCTAAGGTTGAAAGGTGCAGCCAACACCCACCAAAGATACTGAATAGATTATTCCATGAGAAATCAGCCACATAATAGTGCACAAACATATGTAACTGATTCCAAAATCACACTGTATATAACACGCATATCAGGAAAAATAACATAAGAAATAACGGTATGTGGCTTTCAAACCTGCAACATATCATTGGTCTGAATTCTATGACGCACTATTGTCCAAATATTAGTTTATTGAGGAAAGATTTTGTGTTCAAGGAGTGAGTTAGGAACTAAAAGTAAGATTTTGCAAGTAAAAATCCGAGAGGAATCATGAGACCAAATTCTTTTTCCAGGACTAGAAGACAAGTGAATAGTGTCAAGGAGACCTTAAGGTAGTGTTTGGTTCTTGTCGTGGAACAGAAATGACGAAGATGGTGGGACTGTAGAGACCTGTCTTGAGTGTCTTTGCCTTTTCTTATGTAGAGAAATTAGTGTAAAAATTGTCCTAAAGACGTGTCTAGTCTCCCTCCTTTTAGGAGGTACATAAATTAGAGTTAAAATTGTTCCGAGACCGGGACAATGTTGGGTATTTTGTCTGTCTCCTTCTTCAAACATGGGTTTTTCTTGTCTCTGTCTCATTCTCCAAACATGTTTCTGTCCCTAATGTCTCTGTCTCATCTATTTTAGGACACGAACCAAATGCTACCTAAAGGACAACTAATTTAGGGGACTCCCTTTCTTTTAGATTTCGAAAGAAGTGGAAGTTCTATGAATTAATGGAGTCTTGCACTATGTAAACTTTTTGGATATGAGCATTGTGTAAAGAAGATAGGTGACAAAGACAAGGATGGACTTGCTTAAAAGAGGAATCACCTACCCAATAGTCCTTCTAGAAATTAAAATGGGAACCGTTACCCACTGCCGAGAAAAGTGTAGACTGAAAGGTACTATGATTTTGGGATATAAATTTTCAAGGGCTGGAGTGAGAGGTTGGGCTGCAATATTAGCGTCCTACCCATTCTTGTGCCTACTTTGGTTACCTGATGCCATAGGCCCATGGACAAAAGTGTCATAGCCCTTTAGCTGCCATGGCAATATTTTTGGATACCAAATTGCCAAAACCCAAAGCTTTTAACTTTTAATTAGTGCCTATGAAACATGAATACAGTCAGGCATGCAAATAGTGGAAACACCCAAGAAACTTTGAATTGCTTTCTAAAGAGATGTGTATATTTGGACTTGACTTGTTCTAGTACTCAGCATCCACCCCTGCCCCCTTTCCTTCCCCCAATTTGGTCTCTTCTCGCTAAAATAAAGAGAAAATATATCTCCCCTGAAGTTTAGTGTAATTATACTTGACATTGTCCTTGTTTTAGAAATTATATCAGCCTTCCTTGAGATTTTTGTCTCCACTGACGTTAGTTGACTATTGAAAGAGTAAACGAGCTTAATGTTATGTGAATTGCACATAATTTTTAATGAGAAGTAATGTAACTTTTGAGCTCCTATTGTGGTAGAAATAGTTTTAAAACTATTGCAGCTCCTTTCCCCTGGATTGAATCCCTCTTTCTCCTCCATGAGACATGGATAGTGCAAGTAACTCTTTTTCACTATTCAGGAAAACTCTGCTTTCAATTGTGTTCTTTGATCTTCCATTTAATTTGATGAACAATCTACACACAAAATATTTAATTGTTTCCAAAAGATCTGTTACCAAGAGCCTAGACTCTAGAAGGTTTGCAGAGTTCTTCAAAGAACTGTAGAAGTCTTAAAGCTAATCTAAGTGCATAATTAATCATTCCTACTTCAATGAGAGTCCAAAAAGTCACATTGTTGCCATTGACAATTGCAGGTAACACTTGTGACGTTAATTTTGTTTATTCTTTTAATGGTTAAAATAAATCTCATGGGAATTCAATATAATTTCTAAAACAAGAGCGGGTATTAGGTGTAATTACACTAAACTTTGGGGTAGTATAATATCCCGTTAAAATAATTACTATATAATGTATGCCTAGGAAGTGTGAATCATGTCAAATTAGTGTCAGCTCTTATGGTAGAGGAAGAGACTAAGAGTGAACTTGTTTAAGCTTTACAAAGTGTTGTTATGATCTAGTATATTTAGACCTTTTTTTTCTGTGCCTAACATACACTTACGAACTTGTGAAAAAGTACTAAAGTAGTTTTTTTTGTTGTTAATTTTAGTTTTTATTCAAAAGAAATATTTATATTTATTTATCTTAAATCTTTTTACACATCTTTTAATTGGGAAACTGTTCTTTTTTTTTTTTTTGGTTAAAAGAAAGCTTAGACAAGCTTGCCCTTAATTTTAGCTTTTATATTTCTACTTGGATGCATGGAAATGAGAAATACTTGAGTTTCAGGTGGCAACATCTTTTCTTCTTAGTTCTTTAGTTTAGCCAAAGTAAGAAGTTTGAACCAAAAGGTATATTGATTTTCACTTAGCTCCAGAAGCTTTACATCACATTGAATCTGTGTGTATATATGTGTAGGTATGTATTAGGATATATGTGTGGTTGATCCCACTCTCCCCACAACAATAAAAGAAATTTATTAATTTGTCATCTGTCATTTGAATGCAGCATTGAAATTCTAGCAGTGTTCAAGAGGGGCCCTCAGAAAAAGAAACCAGGAAAGAAAAAGAAAAAACACTAGTAAGGATGGGTATGCGAGGCAGTAATTGACATATTGTTCAATCTGGGGAGATTTTCATTTGCTCCTGCCGATCAGTGTGTGTAATTTTGCACAGACGGTAAGAAGCGGACAAATTTAGCATCTGTCTCGGAAAGATCTCATTGCCATTTTCTTTGGGTTTTGTACTGGTGTAGAAGGGAACTTCGTTTCATCATTTGATAAATTTTGTGTAGACCGTAGAAAGAATATTAAAATGTGAATCTACTTTACTTCACTTGTGTATCTTATCCAATCTCCATGGTTTTGATCCAAACAACACAATACTGAGGAAAAAGTTCATACAAAATAAGAATACCATTGTCTCTAGAGAGCTGCTTGCCCATTCAATGACTATGAAAGCTTCAATTCCTCTTTTCTCTGCCCTTGGATTTCGCCGTCAGAATGTTATAGGCCAGTAGATCCTGGCAGGTCAAGATCCCAATTTACAGGGGAAACCCATGAGGAGATCAAATTATTAGGATAGTCTCATGTCAACTTTTCACATGATAAGATCATGTTTGATCACTCATCTCTAATCTTTTTTTATTGTTTATACGTCATGTATAAGTCTCACTCTCAACTAATAATAAAAACTCAAACATGATCTATCATGTTAAAAATTGAGATGAGGGGATGCATTTCTTAAAAAGTCATGTTTAGCAATTTTAAATTAAACATCAGCCGTGAATTTAATTTTGATCTTGATATGTTATAAGAAAAGATGCTTACATATCTATTTCATGTTTCAATCGTGGTAATATTAATAATGTTAGAAATTCTTGGCTGCTCTTAGAGCAACCCAGCCCATTTGCTCTAATCCACCAATCATTGTGAGGGTCCTTCTGTCTCCTAGATTAACTATGGAATAAAACCAACCTTAATTTACTTTCAATTTGTGTAATTTAAATTAAATAAAACAAAAGGTTATCTTCATTTTTCAAGATGAGAACGAGAAGGAGCCATCAACAAAGCTCCAAACTCGATTAGAAAGTTGTGATTTATTTATTTATTTGTTACTTTTTCTTATTGTTGTCTCATCTCCCAAAGCTTTTTCTTGTGCATCCATTATTTAAATCATTTTTTTATATGATTTGGTAGCATCCAATATACATTCCGGAATTTTAAATTCTCACATCATAATTTTTATAAAAATAATACAAGAGAAGATCAAATGTTCAAGAGTCAATCCCTTCGTAAAAGCAATTACATAAAAGGATAACACGCCTAACCTCACTCAATTTCCGTTCACAATTTGAAAAAGAATTTCCAGATAAATTTGAAATAATTGCAACAGAATTCTCAATTTGCTCCTCAAAATTAGTAACAATAATTAATCAACCCAACAACATATCAAAAACATAACTAAGTCCTCAATCCATTCCATTCCACCCAATTTGTAAGTCAAAGACTGTTAAAACAATATACAAACCCCCTTTAAGGTCTAATTTTGGTTTCTCTGATAGAAACCCCCAGTCAGATTTGATTATGGCTGATTGTGTATATTAACACATTGCTAAAAACTAAACATAACGACACAATCCAGTAGTCATCTTTTTCTTCCTCACGGAATTCGCCACCACCAGTGACAACGACGATAAGGACCCTCGTACCTCGACGACACCGCATCGTCGGTGCTCGACACCACGCACTTCGATAGCATCAAAGACGCCGACCTCCTCGCTTTTTCTATTGGCAAATGACCCTTCTCTGCCGCCACTGTAAAATTAGTCACAATGACCACTTCATCGTCAGCGATGACCACAACACCAGCGTCGGCGTAAGCAAGAGGCTCCCTAGACGACGTAACCCTAGCTCACTTCTGCAATGTCTCGTTCTCAGGTATTCTTTTCCTCTGCACGATGAAGATAATTTTTTTGTTTTATTCCAATTCAAAAAAAGAAGGTGACCATGGTTACTCTGAGAGACATAAGGGCCTCACAATGATGAGGTGTCACGTGATGGGTGGGTCAGACCAAATGGGTTGGCTTGCTCCAAGAGCAGCCTAGAATTTCTCCCCTTACCATCACCACCGTTCACTCTCTCTCTCTCTCTCTCCACATCCACCACATCTCTCTTCTTTTTATTCCCCCAACCCCACCACCACCACCCACTACCATCCCCTAACAGACACCATAACCCATTGCTTTCCACTTCTTATAACCATAACCTATGACCACTACCCACCAAACCTCTCCTACCACCACCCCCATGCTCTAACCCACCACCACCTCACCCCTACACTCACTCACCCTGCCACCAACTCCATGGCTACTACATTTACACAGCAGGGAGGAGGAACTGGTGGTAATAATCAGCGGCATAGACACTGCTATGATGGAGGCAAAAATCTTGCAATGCTGAGTCACACTACTAGAAAAACATTGAATACTAGCGAATTTTATGTTCCAAATCTGTTGGTAAATGTCTCTTTCAATTATGGTAACAAACATTGTCAGTTTTTCAGTGGATATTTATCTGTTAGTATTTTTGGCAGTATAATTTTGCGCCAGGGGAGAACATTACCAACAATATATTCACTGGCAATTCTATTTATGATTTATTTCTTTTTTAGTAAACAATCATGGCATTACCAAGTCACGAAAATTTGACATATGATATATCAAAAGAATTATGAGGCCCAAGTATAGGACGAAACCAAATATTAGCCATGCAGTGTCCACGATTACCAAGTAATGATAATATAATTATTGAAATGATCGACGAGGAGAAATTGAATTTTGTGACAGCTAGCTAGCTATTTATGGCATATATATCAAAGCGATACAATCATCTTAATTTTGTTCTCAAGATAAGTAACCGGAGGTATGAGGGTTTACTTGTTGGTTATATGTGTTATTGATGACACACACATATTGATTCGTCTCGAGAAAGAAGACCAATGGACAATAAAACTAGGAGACCTCCTAAATGCATGTAATTGATGTAGGATTAATATGACATCACTTGTTTAGGGTTTAGGGTAATTACTAACAGATATATCTATCAATAACTACACAGTGTGGCAGCATTTTGATTTTCAACTTTATCGGCAGATTATTAGATTATAGTGGAAAAATCCGCTGGTAACAAATTTTTAAGTAGACATTTCCTACCCAAACGATGCACGTCGTTTCACTTAAATATATTTGCCACAGATAGGATTTACGACATATTTTTCCGTCGAAAATTGCACTACTACTAAATGAGCGTTCACTTTTTTTTCTCATTTCTCCTCTAATCCTCCTCCTCTTTAGCTTCACCACCACCACCTTTGTTTGACGACCCCACCCCCACCAGAAGATCCCAACGTAACTACCTCCATGACCGACACTGCCAATGGCGTTGCCCATTGAGCTCGCATCGTTGTGCTCCACCGCCACCACCAGTAAGTCTCCTCTGTATAATGTAGGTTTTTTTTCCTTTTAGGATAGTTATCGGTAATAGGATAGATGACTACTGAGCTCGGTAATGTATTTATTGTTTGTTGCGTGTTAGTGTATGTGATAATTATATATTATACATGTCCATTACTAGTGATAATAAGTGTTAGTGTATGTTATAATATGATAAATGTTTATGTTAATTTGTGATAATGCGATAAATGTATATAGACACACACTAGGATACGTCGAATTGTCACTGGAATTTATGTATGATAACATAAACATCTTGCTAGGATTGATATCGACATTGCAACTAATAGCTGAAAACCATTCAAGCATGATCAACCTAAGAGTTACCCTTCTCTTGTTCTAATCTTACTTTCCCCAAATCACAGCCAAGTTGGCTCTGAATCTTTAATATAACATTACATTGCAGCAAGGTGCTTTTCAGTTCTGAAATCAAGGCAGCTGCAACCCGAGAGGTTTCAACACCTTAGGTCACACTGTAGGATCAATCATCAGTACCAAAGTAGCGATCACCGAACTCGCCTAAACCAGGGATGACACGGAACTCCTCATTTAATGCAACATCAATCTCAGATGTGACAATTTTCAGTGATGGAAACCTTTTACACACACAATGGATCCCCTCAGGAGCCTGAAGTAAAAAAGATTCGTGTATGTAGGGTAAGAAATAATAATCCAATAACTATAATTATATATGAAACGAAGATATCAAAATTAACTCACAGAAATGAGATTCAGGAATATAATGTGGGATTCTGGAACTCCTTTCTGAATGAGCAGTTCAATTGCTTGGTTGGCAGAGTTACCTACAAAGGAGGTTATTGATTTCAAGTTTTTTTATCAGTAACGAACACAAAAAGGTAAAGTAAACCATTGGATGAGAAGGATTTTAAGTTTTTAACAAATCAATGCTATGCAAGTAGACATTTACAAGTATGCCATCAAAAATAAATGATGAAAACATTCCATTGGATGAGAAGGATTTTAACAAATCAATGCTATACAACTAGACAAATACAAGTATGCCGTCAAAAATTAATGATGAAAACATTTAATGGGTCACTGCTTTCAGACTGTGTTCTAGCTTAATACAATTGATCCCGTGTTATCTCAAATTGTACTTATATGCTCCCTTCCCCTATATTCCCGACTCCCTAGAAAATAGTACTCCACATTCACAAATATTACTCAAACCAGTAAATAACTAATACACTACCCTGTTATAGCAAATAACTTGAAGTAAATAGTTACTTTACTCCCATCCCAGGCTAATACTTCTCTCTACATATAAATAGGGTTTCTTCGACATGAAATTTAAAAATTCAAAGAAAGGAAGTTCTGTCTCCTTATTTAGGAATTAAGGTGGCCGTTAATTGCTGGCATAAAGGATTTCAGGAGATAAAGCCTACTGAAACATGATATACAGCAAGGTAGATCAAGTAGAACAATAAATGGTGAGAACAGCCGAAAACATTTCAAATCTTTAGGAGAGAATAAAGAGCAAAGCACCTGTTGCAAGGACAGGGTCAAGAAGCAAGACATGTCGTTCTGAAATATCCTTGGGAAGCTTCTCATATATAAGCTGCTCATAAAAGCAAAATATATTACCATTAAACACTAATAACATCCGTAGAGAACCCCATAGACGATGCTACAATTCAACTTCAGCAGCTCAAAAAAATATATTTACCTGTTTTCCATTGTCACCATCCCGATGAATCAGAATTTTTCCAATTTTAATTCCTTTACAACATGCACGAAGGGCATTTTCCATGCTCTCACCACTGTAATGCAAAAGCAACAAATACCCAGCTTAAGGGAAGCACCCTAGATAGAGTGCCACATCAAATAATTCTAGTTTAAGTATTAGGACTCAAAATGTTCATTGTATTGTATGGTAAACACACCAACAGTGGGAACCTGAGACTACTAATCTAACCAAAGGTGCTGGTGTTTGATATTAATTATTCCTTCATTGCATTTGTAGTAGCACCAGTCCATTTAGACTGGACCAGCCAAAACTAATACCTGGTTCAAAGCTCACCTTCGAACAATCGAAACACCACATAATTTCTTGCAGAAATCAACGCCAGTGTACACAGATCCTGTAATATAAGCCTCATTTCAGTTGATTGGTATTGCTGCCAACATAAGCCTCCATTTTTGTACTAATTTTGCTTCTTTACCAGATATTATGCAGTTCTTAAAGCACAACTAAACAAGATAAGTGGTCATTATGAGCATAAAAACTGCCAAGACTGTAAACAAGGACAGAAAATTACCAGTTGGAGTAACCACTTGCTTTTCAGTGAATGGGAGATGACCTAGACCATGCTCAACAACCTACATAAGCAAATGCAGTTATGTCTCATATAGCAAGTACTAAGGAAATCAAAACCCACAAAGTAGTGAAGTTCAAGAGAGAAATAAAGCATATGGTACCAGACGTATGAGTCGATCAGAATAAAATACAAAATCATGTTTTGATATATCTCGGTCACGAATCAATGTATGCATCCCCCTTATCTGAAACATATAAGCACAATCGATAAACGATCAAATATAGATGGAACAAGTCATTATATCAGCCTGTAGCCTGTAAACAGAAAAGAGAATTGCAAAAATTACCCAGGTACAAGCAAGTTATGTTCCTTTCTTTCTGGAATGGATATTCCACCCTATGTATCTATACACTGGCTTATGCATTTCTCTCTGTTAATTACTGTATATAATGACAAACATAGCCTCGAAATATGGTTATCCTCAATTTCTAGTTTCTTCACCAACTTCGATCATGTAAATTCACTGTAAAACATTAACCAATCGTCATGCCTTATCAAAGGTATTACTTCTTTCTTGGTAGAATTAGAAGATCTATTGTTTATTTTATCATCATAGATATGATAGTTATAGTTTCAGCGTGTATTGAACATGTGCTTCCTACAACTAACAAATAGGCAAAACTAAGAACAATTTTTCTTTTAAATTTTAGGAAGAATAACAAATTGTAAAGTAAAGGGTTCATAAAATGCTTCATAAAGTAAGGTAATCCAGTCTGTTTGGGTTGGTAGAGCAAGCATGTCCCACAGGATCTTCCAGAAATTTTGAAATATTAAAATTAAAAAATGTTCATACATACCTGGAATGTTGACTGAATTACGTAAACATTTGGATATATTTTGCAGAGATCATGTTGACCAAGCTTCGTGCGGATATGTTGCACAATCAAATCAATGGCAACATGATTATCACCTCCTCGAGGAATGATCACATCAGCATACTTCTTTGATGGTAGAACAAAATCATCGAAGGCAGGCTTAACAAACTTTGCATACTGCAAAACCCGCATTGTGGCCAGTAAAGGTAAAATATGCAATGTGATTGATCATATATCATGAGAACTATAACATTCTCTCTATTCACAAATCAAACTTTGTCAAACATATAAAATTCGTGTGAAAAGAGAGTTATCATTATTAGCCTAAGTGGAAGTGAGCCATGGTTACTAATAAAATTGTTAGACTGGACATACCTGTTCAAGAACAGAGTTTATATCCCTGCCCCTCTCCACTGTGTCCCGTCTAATCCTACGAGCAAGCCTCACATCAGCATCTGTAAGAAATTAATAATCAATGATAAAATTAGAGAGGATAAAAGGGGAAAGAGTGTTACATACCCCAATAACAACACTAGTGAGTTAGTTGGAGAAGAAAGAGGGCAAAGAAGGGAAATGACACCCTTTCCTTTCACTTACAGCAGGAGGGGTAAAGGGAAATTAACTGAAAAGAATATCTTAGTCGGACCCGAGGCTAGAGGGGGAAGCTAAGGGAGTGTGGAGAACGTGTGTATTGAGTGAGGGAATAAGAATTCTGTTAGAGGAAAGATAAAAAATAGGAAATTATACTGGAGGAGGAGTGAGTGGGGAGGACAAAAATTAGTTGATTGAGACTTGAGGAGAGAGGTGGCCTCTCGAAAGCAATATCATTTCTTCTGTTATTTCCCTCTTTCATACATACATAATACATCTTTCCAGAGAATTGGATGATATCACACTGATATCACCATTCTTTTGGTTCACACACATATCTCACTCTCTTCTCTATACTCCATCTATTCTTCTCTACTTTTATCTTCCATAATCTCTCTTGTTTCTGCTATATTCCTATAATTTTATACCAGAACCTTACAGAGAGCTTCTTTTACTGTAAAAAAAACAAAATAATAGCAGATTTTTGTTTGGTGGTCTTCAATTATAGGCCCAGCAGCAAATCTAAAATTTTATTATAAGAATGTAAGGAGCATGTGGAGAAATAGGTTTAATAAACCTTTATATCATTATCATGTGACTGATCATAAACCAGACATGGTGCAGTTCATAAGGCACAATTTAATCATGACAAAGAGCATATCAGACAATATATTAATGAGATGCCTGTTGGAAGAAAATTAAAACTATTATATGTCGGTCCCAAAGTGCATGTGCATGCTATTTGTTTAACACAATGTATTCCACTCTTTTCTTTATACTGGTTAGGAGACTATACAAGCCATACAAGCATTGAGTAAACATCACGCTTTACAATTGTGATTTGAGTATTAGAGTATTAGAAACAAATATTTTTATTGAAATTCTGATAGTCTTTTTAGCATCCCATGGCTTCAGTCCTACAGAAATTATATTACTTTTTTGGAGTTAATTTTCCATGTTCTTCACAAATGATTCATGTTTTCAAGTATTTTATTTTACATAGCACTTACAAAAAAGCAATGCAAAACATAACAATGGGAGAAATACAGTGATGGAAAATGATTCCAATAAATACAACTATACTAGTATGTAATTATAAACAACTCAGAAATTCACACATGACGCACAATTGGAGATACAAATGTAGCAAACCTGTGTCAACAAAGATCTTCATGTTCATTAGATCTCGGACACCCTGATCATGGAATACAAGAATTCCCTCCAATATAATGACATCAGAAGCATTGACCTGATCAGAGAATAGAGATGTCAAACAAGGAAAAAAATTCAATAGACTCAGAAGAAAAAGTTAATGTCAAAGAATCATCTGATACATTTGAATGCCCTTAAAATATAGCAAAAATTTTACCAGGTGCAACATCTACCACATACATTTTGTGAGATTTGTAGAACAAACTTTTGTATTGATATGCACGTGATGAATAATTCTTACTAGGAAACAGCAACACAAGCTTTTGATATGACCATCAGCCTTAGCCTTGTGTGTGGAAAAGAATTTCTTGGATGCATGGTAGAACTTGAATTTGTACCGTGTTCAGAACTAATTATTGTAAGTTTTTAAGGTTCTCAAAATAGAAAGGAAGGAAAACTTTGGCTACGTGTGGTATTCTTTTTCCCTCTCATGGGTGTTCAGCAGAAGGTTTTTAGAAGAAAGTCTCAAATTCTTGACAATATGCAGAGGGATTAGAGAGTTCCTCTGCTTTCTTTAAATCTCTACTTGTTTTGCTACGCTTCCTTTATGTAAGAACATGTTGATCTCCCCCTTTTTGGTAGGGTAATGGTATATAGACCAAAATGTTAAACCTGCATCTACACAATTAGATTTACCTTTGGATCTATCATGCCATTAAAACTTTTCTGCAGAAATCCACATTAAATCCAATGGATCTGCATGATTATTGTCTCTTTCAAGTTGCTTATATAACTTTATCCTGTTTTTTACTCATTTCCATCTAATATTTCTTCTTCAATCAAAAAACATGCTTTTACTGAATTAGCAATGTTAGATAAGAATGTCATATATCGTACCCAGGTGGCTTAATAGAAGGGCATAGTGTGTATATTGAGTAACAGGCACTGTTCAATGACCGAAGTAAATCTGAATGGGGCAAAAAACCAATTGAATTGTGCAAATCCAAAGGCAAAGGGTAATTTCCGTGAACCAAATTCAATTATCACGTCACCAATTTATGGATGCAACAGCAGAAAGGAAAGTGGCATGTTTAAATCCTCATCTGTCAAATACCTCTCGTTAAACCTATCCACCAACTACAGACATAAATATTCTGTAACATTCTGTGAAATGATACCTGCCGAAAACTATCCAAAGACCGTTGGTGCTTCTTAAAGTCATAAATTGGGACTTGTACACTATGGCCAGCTATGAGCTTCTTCATGCACTCTAATAGTTGTTCAGTGTCAAAAGCATCTACAAGGGAAAACCAAATAAGCAAGGCAAGAAAACAAGATCAGCAAAGCAGTAAAAGAATAAATACAATGAAGACCACTGTTAGGATCCAGATGCAAGGTATGAGACTTGAGTCCTGCATTGGAAGCATGGGATTCCAGTGTGGGGTTTATATGGCCTTGGGCTCTCCAACTACGACATCTAGCTTTTATGGTGTGGTTCGTCTAAAGTTTGTATCAATTGGTAACGGAGCCTTCCACCATGTCTCTCAGCTGCAATCTAGCAGAGTGGGTGGTGACATTGTCATCAGTGTTTGTATGAGACTAGTCAAAAGGAGTTAGTGCAATGCCTACCCATTCCAGAGTGAGGGCTGCGGAGCATGGTGGAATGATAGGATCCATTTAAAAGGTATGACTATGAGACTAGATTCCCATATTGGAAGTATAGGATTCCAGTGTAGGGTTTATAGCCTTGGGATCTCGAACTAAAACGACTAGCTTTTGTTGGGTGGTTCTTCTTAGGTTTGTATCATTTACATGTAAAATTATTGAAAAGTGAAAACCGAAAATGATTTAATTTGATTTAGAAACCAACTCTCATGCTTGAAACTCAACAAAAAAGTGGGAGTTGAATTGATTTCAAAATCACAAGTTCTACCATCCATGTTTGGAACACATTATATATGAGTTGAATTTATTTGAAGTTAGTAACTTACATTATTATTGTTTCTAAAGATATGTTAAAAGACTCAATTAACTAATAAGGGCAAAAGAGTCAATTCCAACTAACAAATTTGATTAGAATGAAATAAATTTATTTAAAAAGTAAAATCCCAAATCAGATGAATTCTCATTTTTGACCTTGATTTACAAAACCACTTGCAAAATATATCATTCCAAGCACATCTAAAAGCTAAGATGGCATATCTATTCTCTACAGCAACACGAGCAGCTACAAAGTGACGAGCTAAGCAGCAGACTTCACAGTTCACACAGAAATGAACTTGCTCACCAATAAAGAAGTTTCATAACTTCAAAAACTAAAATAACAAAAAGAAAAATTACCAGGATGATCAAAATTGTATTCGTGAACACGCTCCAACTCTTCAGGTCTCAAACCACGATAAAACGAGTCCTACAAAACGCAAAACCAAAATTCCTAAGACTACAATATTCATTTGAAAGAAAATAACAAAAGCAACAAGCATGCCGTACCTGATTGACGAGCACAACGCGGTGGTCGTGGAGCTGCTGAATGATCATGTCGCAGACGGTGGTCTTCCCGGAAGCAGTACCTCCCGAAACACCTGCACACACATTCAAGTCTTCAATCCCAAGCAATAAATAATGATAAATAAAAAGAAAAGCACGGTCAAAATTGGAACTAAGAAACGGGAAGTAAAGAACGAGGAGAAGAAAGATTGACCAATGACGAAGGGCTGGTTGGGAAAGGAATCGGGGGCGAGGGTGGAGGAGGGATCGGGGGCGGAGAAACGGTGGGCGGGAGAGGAGGTGGACGAGGAAGGCGGGGAAGAGAGGAGGCCGTCGAAGCGGAGACCGGAGAAGTGTGGCCCCGACGCGGCCTCCATCACGTAGTCGATCGACGTCGTTTCCTCTGGCATCTCTCTCTTTCTGTCTGTCTCAATGGGAATGGAATGCGATGCGATACTTTTATTTTTCCGAGGAGGAGAGAGGGGTGGTGATGGTGGTTTTGGGTCAGCGTTGTTGTTTGTGCTGGGCGTTAGTGCTGTTTGTGCTGGGGAACGAGGAAGTGAGCCACGGAATATGCCTTGTGTTAGTGCCCTTGGTTTATTTGATTTTTATTTATTTATTTATTTATTTATTCCCATTCAAAAGCTGAGAGAGGCCGTCTTTCTTTTACCACGCATGACAAAGGAAAACCACGAGTAAAAGATCATTTTCATCCCTAAAATTTTTAGTGTCTATCAAATGAGTTCCTAAGTTTTCAAAACTCTTTAAATGGTTTCAAAGTTTGTTTCTCACCAATCAAGTTAGTCCATAGCATCAATTGGTCATTCATAAAGTTTGACGAATTACGTTGTACGTTAAGTATCATGTGAAACTCTTCATGGTATGTGAGTTCTACGGTATCAAAAGAGTCTCTGCACTAATTGAAATCGATTAAATTATTCCTTATGCAAAATTAACTAAAAAAAGTCTCGAAATTGAAAAGGTAAACATTTAAATTAGTTTTTGAAGTTGTCAACATCAGTCAATTCGGCCCTAAGTTATGAAAATATTCATATTAGTCATTGAGGTTGCCCAAAGCCGGTCAAGTTAATTCTTGTAAGGGACTAATTTAACTAATGTCAAAGGACTAACCTAATCGGCTTTTGAAAATTTCAAGGACTAATATGATCATTTCCATAACTTGGGGATGAGCGTAACCAAGGCTGACAACTTTAAGAATGAATTTAAAGGTTTACTCCAAATTAAAATGTGAAACCCTAAACCCTAACCATCTAAAGTTCTTCCCAACTTCCTAACTCCATTTCCTGGCCATCCACCTCCCTTTAGGGTGTTACACTTCGCGTAATGATGCCCATTTAATTGTAACCATCACTAGAAAGTAATGATAGCAATAGCAAAAAACACCATTAAAAATCATAAATTTTATACTTAAACCAACCCAAAACTCAAAATACAACAACCATTAAACCAAAAATAGGGATTTATTTTATTTTTGTTGAGAAAAAGGAGATCACAAATAAAAACACAAGGCACGGAAATGGTGATGCTATTAGGGCAGTGGCAACATGGGGTAAGGGCGCCGACAAAGAGGATCGGAATGTCAACTTCGAGTTAAGAGAAGTGTCAGAAGGTTGTGATGCCCCAAAAAAATCTGTCCTTAAGTCGAGCAACCTAGGACGTGAGAACCAGTATATTGGACTCATGTTACAAAAAATAGACTTTTGGAACCCTTGAGTTAACGGGTCACAACACCCAAGCAATAACATTGAGAGAGTGCAATAATGTTGGAGCTCACAACACCATAGTACCTAGGCAGTGCTATTGCGTTGCTATCGAGATTAAAGTCCCATATCACCTGTTGTATAGAGTGGAGTTGGAAGCATCCCCATATATGTGTGTATATATATGTTAAGAATAAATCTAGAATATTAAATCTAGCTTGACTTGATCTTGTAAGATCTTGTAATTGATTGTGATTTATTTTTGGCCGTTGAGTTTTGGCTGTTGGGTTTTCAGCCTGTAAATAGGCTCACCATCCATTGTAAACACAACTCAGATAATACAATTGTTATTTCTCTGTTATCTATCTTTTTCCTATATTTTTTGGTGTCCCATTTATCTGTTTTACCACGATGTTTAACAATATGTATATCCTCGGTGCAGTGAGTCTAAGCGTCCTTGCAAAATAATACTTTTATTTTTACGCCAAGTGCAAGTAAGAGTCTTGCGCAGTGTGGACTTTCACTAAGTTTAGAGTTTTATCATTTTTGTGGAGCGTGGGAGCTCAAAGGCAGCACCAAGAAAGGGAGGTGTTGGTTCTTCAAGTTTGGCAAGTTCTTAGAATTTCGATGAGTGAAGGGTTTCGTCACCAGCGCCTTGGCATTGCCAGAGCGCCATAATGTTGCAAAGGCTTTGACATTGTAGCATTGACGAAGCATTGTGGTATTATCGTCAACCCCAACAACACCTGTTTATGTTTTCTATGCTCGTTTTCATGTTAGTAAACTCCCTTATATATCTGTCATGTTCTGCGCCAGTTAGCAACGTCGTTAGAGTTCCTTAAGAGCTCATTGGTAACGATGTAAGGTCTTCGACAACTCTAGGTGAGTGGCAATTCTCATGACCTATTTTCAGGTCCATGTAGTTATTTTAAAAAATATAGATTTTAATGATTTAAGCACAAAACCCTAAGAAAGAAGACTTATAGTTTTGAATATTCATAAAGTTATTTATGAAACCATTTGCGAAGGAAGTTTAGAATCATGAAAACCGTTTTTAGAAACACATAGGACCATTGTTCTTTATGTGTCAGACGTATCATGTTGTGTGTAAAAGTTATGGTTTCAATTATGTATGTTACCAATTGTTATGTTCATGTTATCAGGTTATATTGCTTTTATGGGAGTAAATATATGATAGAACTAGACACCAACGACATTCGATGATGATCTTGATATACCTTGTATGATCACCATTTTAGATAGGATTATGACAATTGGACATATAAATTAGAGAGACAAGACCATGATGCCTAGACATGTGGCAAGACCATAATGCTCAAACATAAAAGCAAGGCCACAATACTCGGTACCATGTTAGATTAGGAAGACAAAACTGTAATGCTTGAACATCATCACGACAAACAAGATCGTAATGCTTGAGACTCATCTATCTAAAGAAATCACAATGTTTATCTTTTAAATGTTTTATGTATTATGAACTGTAGTACATTTTTATGGTTGATATTATGTATGTAATGTGAATGCTTGTTATCATGTTTGGTGAAAGTCTCATGTTGTCGTGGGCTCTTTCATTCACTAAGTAATGACACAACCTTCGTCAATGTTGTTTTTTCAAATAACACAGAGGACTTGGATCACAGTCCTATCATTCAAGAGTTCCAGCTTTCAGACTGTTGGTGAGCTTTGCTTTGCACTGAAATCAGTTTATCTTTTATGTCAGTTTAGAGTGCTCCATTATAACACAAGAATAAAACGTTTAAGAATTGTGTTTTATCTTCAATATTCTATTCAAAGAACATCACATGTAACAAGTTTAGTAGTTTTATTTTACTGAAGGACAAGTTAGTTTATGGAATGGTTTTATAATGTTTTATTTAAATAAATGCACATTTTTGTTATGAAAATCATGCGACGTTAGAGGATTTTGTAAGGGAACTAATTCCTTGTGTATTGATGACATTTCTATGGTGTCATAGTTAGTATAAAAGCCACAAGTTGCATGTGTGTTAAAGCCACAGGTTGCATGTGTGTTATTGAAGAAAGTGTTCACAAGTTACATTACAATTGAAGGAATGGAAGTGCACCCATTCGTTTAGAGTACAATGCAAGTTGCGACATTTAGGAAATGTCAGTCATGCCTTGGCTCAGTTAGAAAAGTCAGTCATGTCTAGGATTAGTTAGCAGCTCAAAGTCTTCTACTCTTATTTGAGTTTTCTTTTTTCACTTCCTCAGGACAATCATGTTATCTTTCCCCCCACCATGTTGTTCGCCACCGCAACAACGATACTTCTTGCACCCATAGTCATTTAGCAACCATGTAGCAAGTTATGACAAAGTTAGCAAATGTGCTCACCAACCAAATTCGATTGGGGATCAGTAAACCCCAACCTCCAACCTCAATGCAACCATTATCACCCACTTTAGGAATCTCGGATTGCCCAAATTCACAAGAAAGCTCACAGTGGAAAATCCATTGGAGTTCCTTAGTCAAACACAGAAGATAATCACCATCCTCCATGTTTTATTAGTCAAGCCAGTAGAGCCGGCTGGCTGACTTTAAACTAGGAGGTCAAGTCAACCAATGGTACAAGTAGTTCAAGGAGGCCAGGAAGAACGGGTTGTTGCTTATTTGGGAGGAGTTTTCCACAGCCTTTCTGGATAGTCTCCTTCCTTCGAGTAGGATCTATTAGATGGTAGATGAGTTTCTTCAGTTGAAAGATGACGACAAGCATGATAGTTACAAAGTACAATGAGTTATTCATTCATTTGTCTCAGGCTACATCCAACCCCATTTTGACCCAGGAAAAGAAGATTTAATGATTTATTAAGGGGCTTCTCAGGAGTACCGTATTAGTTTATTGGCTTAGGTGAATGGCACGACATAGTCAAAGGCTATTGATACAAAACGTCATGTCCAGACGAGCTAGGCTGATTGCGATGGAATTTGAGCAGCTGAGAAGAAGGCCAAGGTTTAGGGTTCCTTCTTAGGCATTTTTAGAGGTCAAGAGCAGTACAGCCAATGAGAGTTGCCATCAAGTAGGGTTGGTTACTCAAAGCCCACTCTGAGGCACCCACCACCATCATAGACTCAATCAGGAGGTAGAATGTAGTTCAATGTGCAAGGTTCAAGACAATCGGGTCATGATAGGCTTTGGTGTCAAATGTGTGACAAGTTGCATTCTGCCAACTGTAGGTTTGGGCCAAAGGAATATTATAGTTTTGGCATGAAGGGCCACATGAAGAGGGATTCCCCACTTTTACATGGAGCTTTGAGTCAAAGGTCAGTGCAACCCAATGCATCAGCTCAAACATTTTAGTCAGCACCATAGAACGATGCCACGATGCCAGCTAGAAGGACTACTAGTGGTAGAAGCCCAGGTAACCAAGGAACAAGTCAAGGCACTATAGGTCCATCCCACCTCTATTGTTTGACCCATAAGAACATCCAACCAATGAACACCATGTCGATAAGTACACCTCAATCATTTCTTTAACATCAATCTTTCTTATGAGAGTTGTATGTCATGTATATTCATGTTTATGTATGTCTTGGTCTCAAGAATGTTCATGTGCAAGTATGTCATGATCTCATGTATGTTCATTCTAGTAATGTCAAGTTAATACATCCATATTTTCCCATGAATTTTTGAGCCAAAAGATTATGATGCCTCAAAAGATCTTTGTCCTTAAATTGTGGAACCTAGTACATGAGAATTGGTACGTAGGACTCACGGTACCAAAAATAGACTTTTTAGAGCCTCCAGGTTAGCATCGTAGCCCTTGTGACAGCAAACTGACTGAGCATGCCAGCACCGTAGTGCTGAGAGAGCACTGTAGCGCTGGAGCTCGCAATGCCATAATGCCCATGTAGCACCATTGTGATGCTAGTAAGATTAAAGTCCTACATCGTGGATTGTAAATAATGGAGGTGGTAGCTTCCCCCTATATACATAGCCTATGTGTGGGAGTCTAAGCATCCTTGGAAAATAATAGTTTTATTATTTACATCAAGTGCAAGTGAGTGTCCCGGCTAGTATGGACTTTTACTAAGTTTAGAGTTTCGCCATTTTGTCGAGCATGGAAGCTCGAAGGAAGTGTCGAGCAAAGGAAATGTTGATTCTTCAAGGTTGTTAAGTTCTTAGAGTAACACTCCACTTTTCCTTAAAACTAATCGCAAAATAAATAAATAAATAATTTATTTAACAAGGATTGAAAATTAAAAAATTATTATGCCTTCTACAAGACTAGTAATAAAAAGAATAATTTAGGCTCCTCACGTAATCCTGCGAGCCCCAAAACAAATTATCTTTCCTTGTTAGAATTAAATTAAATATTAAGGGTATCATTGAGACTCACATTTATAGTAATTGACTCATATGTGCCTTTAATTAATTTAATTTATCCTTAGAAAAATTAAAACAATCACATTCTAGTATCCGAAAAATTTTATAGGACACCCGGTTGGTCACCACACATACATGGCGACACGTGTCGGCCAGCGCACATGCGTGGCCACCTCACCTGCCACCATTCTCTCATGGTGACCGAAGTCACAATGGCCTATGGGAGCACATGCAACTGCTTCCCTTTTCATTCCTTCCAACAAAAGTAAAGAGAGATAATTTCTCTCTAACTCTGATGAGAACATGATCAAGGGCAAGGACCAAGAGGCAAATAAGAGGACTAGGACGACCTATGACTCAGGCTAGAGCAAGAAAAGTCAATGACGCTTTAAAACAAGTCTTAGTTACAATTTTGAAGATTGGACTTAGCTTGGATCAAGATGAGCTGAAATTGGTTAATTGTGTCATGGAACTTGGTCCACAAGTTGAAGGCATGCATTCCACAATCTGATTGAGTTTAGAAGTTATTGTTTGGAGTTTTTTTGTTCATAATAATTGGCCAAAAGCGTGGCTGAGTTTATTTTAGCATAATTGGCATTTGTGGTTGTGAAATCAGCCTTAAAGCCACCAATTAGTGTGTTTTCAGTTTTGTTTTGGATAATAAGAGCAGCCTAGCCGTGGAATAAGTTAGAATTAGTGCATTGTTTTGCATTTAGTTGGTTCTTAATGGGCAGCCAATTGTTGAATGCTCAGCCATAGGTTACAAAGCATCTTTGGCTGAATGTTAATGCAATTATAGTGCCTTTAGAGTGGATTTTCGGTTAGGGTTTTTGGGGCAGCCTTTAGGAGTTCATTTTGTGACTTTTGGTATTATGTAACACAAATTGGCAACCTATATAAGGCAGCCAAAAAGGTAATATGAAAATAGAACAAGATTCAGCATTTCTTTGATTTTTATCAAATTTATTTGTGAGAGTGATTCTCCTAAATTCTTGAGTGATTCAAGAAGTGAGATTATCAAAGGACTTAACCAAATCCTTTGTGTGTTTTGTCTCAAATTGGAGTGATTCCAATCTTTTGGTTATCTATCAAATTCCGCTGCCTACATTTCTTTTAGTTTTGCTTTGCAAAACTAATTTTTTTTAGCCAAGTTCATCAACCAATAAATTGAGACTTAATTTGTTGAACAACTTGTGTTAGTTCGTTGAAATAATAACTTTGGTTCACATCAAACTCACTGCAACCCATAGGCAAGCCCAACTCCCTCTTCGTCTTTCTTCTTCCGTTCCCTTTGTTGAAACCACACAGCTCCCTCTCCCTCTCCGTCTTTTGCTTTCTTTCTTTCTTTTTTTCATTTTCCTTCTTCCCTTCGCCAAAGCCGTCACCTTCACCAACACCATTCCTTTCCTCCAGCGACGGAAATAGCTCCCTCTTTATATTTGTTTTCTTTCTTTCCTCGGCCCAAATCAAACCACCAAAGCAGCGAGTAACCTCATCGATTTCTTCACTTTTCCCTTTCTCTAAATTTCCTTCAGTTTGCATGGCCACCGAAACCAAAGCATAGCGCCACAAGCAGCACCATTTTTCTTCTTCCCTTCCCTCAGCAACGGAAGCTAAGTTAGAGAGAAATTTCTCTAAAAGCCCCACCGAAACCAAAGCACACTAGCAGCACTTCGGTTTTCTCTATTCCCTACAACC
This sequence comes from Nissolia schottii, assembly GCA_003254905.1. Lineage (NCBI taxonomy): Eukaryota > Viridiplantae > Streptophyta > Magnoliopsida > Fabales > Fabaceae > Nissolia > Nissolia schottii. The sequence continues at coordinate 22,842 of QANU01076686.1, read as the reverse complement.
TTGGCCTTCCTTCACTTCCTTTTCTCTCCTTCCTCTACCGGACGTCATCGTCAATCACAACCACCACCACCGGCAGCCTTGCATGCGGCATCGAGGGAGCTTACTTGAGGCTCCTCACAAGTTCATCACCCAAGCCGAGTTGTTATGGCTGATTGTTAAGCTTCACAAAGTATTTTTTTTCTTGAAAATATCCACTACCTTGAGTGTCTGTATAATCATTGTTATTTTGTGAAAATTGTCTGTTCTTCTGTGATTAAATAGTATCATTATGTCATCGGGTGTGAGTGTGTATACGTATTACAGTTTGGGTGTGTGTGTTACGGTGGGCGAGTCTGTGTGTTATGGGTGTGCGTGTGAAGAAAATATGTATTTGTGGGTTCACAGGATAATGTGTGAGGAAAAGAAAATGAGGGTGTGTGAAAAGGAATGTGTGTGTTTATAGAATTATGTGTGGGAAAAAGAAATTTGTGAGTGTGTATTTATAAGGTCGTGTGTGAGTTTAGGTTGTGTGTGTATTTATAGGATTAGGTGTGAGAAAAAGAATTGTGTGTGTTCACAGGGTGAAGTATAAGGAAGACCACCGAGATTAATCTTATAAGGCAATATAGGGGGTATGATCCATTCATTGTTGCCGAAAGAGTGAAACAAGTTTATTATGCAAACTATCCGAGAGCTAGATAATCAAGTTGGAAAGTTATGATGAAATGCAAACCAAGTGGTCGAATTGAGTTTGATGACACAAAATCTTCAGACAATACATTTGATCAAGCTGGAATAAAGCATATGCACAAACTTTTGAACTGACTTACATGAATTTTTAACAACCCGAAATAAAAAAATATGACAGGAATGTAAATGAAAACGAAAAAGAAAACTTTTCTGTTCACGTGCACAAAATTTTGAACAAGAATGCTCAAACTTTTTTAAGCACAAGTTAATTGTCACGTTAGCAGTTAACGACTTAATTTGATGACAATGACTAAATCCAATAAAAAAATTTGTAAGAAACTATTTTCTAAATAAAAAAATTTAAGAATGAAACATAAAATTTATAATATTTTAAGAGATTAAAAATATATTTAACTCATAAAAATTACTTTTATTCGCACTGAAACCTTCTCCATGCTCGGTGCGGTGCTGCCTTCAACTACCCCCTCGACGGAGCTGCTCACCAATGAGTACGAACTCAACCACGTGATGCAGGAGTACAAGTACAACCGTTTCTTCCGCAATGGGATGGAGACATTTGATGGCACCAATGACCGTTTCTTTGATTTGAGTTTTCTAGTAATTTTCTAGATTTCATGCACTACTTTCGTATATTTTCCTTTCAATTTATAATTTCGCAGGATTTGCCTTGATCCAAATGTTTTATTGATAAAATAAAATTCCTACCTTGTTGAAGTTAATCATCTGTCAGATTTATGTTTCAATAATCAATACGCATTCTTTAAGAGATAAATTGTCTATTGAACATCATAATTGTCGGTACTATGTAAGACCTCTGGAAAAGTGCCACGTATCCCACCTCTTACCAACTTCCCGACGAATTGTTTTAGTTTTCAGATCAACAGTTATTTTGATTTCTTAAGGGCGGCGGTGGGGAATGAATTGCGAAGCAGAGACAGGATTCTTTTGCAAGACCATAAGAAGGGTTATTTTGCAACATAAGAATATTTTTTGAATTTGTATGGATGCCCAGCACTTGGTGGTCCCAAACTTAGCAAGGACCACCACAGCCTTCACCTACATGGCATGTGTGACTTCTTACAACTTAAATTTATTTTTTTTTTGCAAGATTCTGCAAATTTGAAAGGGTTGCTTCCTTGTCATCAATTTTTAAACTGACGATTGAAAAACGAAATAATAGCATTATAAACTATGTCCTTGGCGTTGACCCCCATAATGAAATCAGCATGAGCATAGTCTTTGATGAACTGAACACTTAGCTTATCAACATCATGGAACTTTAGGATATCAAGTAAACTCCCCACATCACGAACATCAGAAAGTGCATCTCTGCCCCCATAGCTAATGAAGAGAGGGAGGTCATGGGGGATATTGGAAAGGTTATAGATTGGTGGGAATGCCTCTCCATAATGCATAATGTTATTTTCTGGGTTCACATAATTGAATTTCGCCAGAACCCCATGTCTAACAACTGCAAAATCATCAAAAATCATACAATTAATTAGAAGTCAACTTGTCACCTGATGTATTCTATTTGGTCCTCACATGAGCAATTCAAGTGAGCATAGTCACAGTACAGAGAACAAGTAGAGGGGTAGTTGTAACGATTATTTAGTTAGTTTAGTTAGTTATTTAACTATAACTTAGTTCAAGTTAGTTCGAAATGCAACTTAGATGAAGCTAATTTCAGGTTCATTTCATTAGAATTTAGCTTGATGTAAGTATACACACAAGAATGGATATAATTAGATCATTCATTTCATCCAATTTTGTTAGCACTGAGCTCTCACTCATGAAGCTTGTTTCCATGTTTCCTCTCTTCTTCCTTTCGAATTTCACAGAACTTTCTCAGATGATCAGTTATAAAAGTAAGGTAAAATCAACAATTTCATCTCTTGTATTGATCTATTTTTATAATTTAGTTTTTTATATATAATTTGATATTTCACATTTAACATTTTAAATTCTTCATCAATTAAATTCTCAATCACATTTCTATCAATTATTACAAAAATATATATTTTGTTAGGGCATTGGTTAAGGAAACAAAAAGAATAAGTTTCGAAGGTTTTAATTCATATTGTGACATTGGAGATCAACAAGTTCCACTTCATCAATCAACAAGTTTCACCTTAACAAGTGTCCTAAGACACTTGTTAGCTTTTCCCTTAAAAAACTAAGGGTCTGTCACTAATGTGATGTCACACCATAACCATTTTATTTTTATAATGAATAAGTGTCTACATCTTGTCACTCCTCTCACAACTTTGAGCTTTCCCCAAAGAGGAAGATGGACATTGATGTGGGTCTCACACTTGAGGGGGATATTGTTGGAATTCAAATGAGTGTTTAAAAATGTCACACATTAGTCAGTGATGACCTAAGTGAATGATATATATATATATATATATATATATATATATATATATGGAATGACTCATAGACTCATTGCGTTATGGTTTTGAGTCAAGATGTGGCGTCTGGCTCGCTTGTGTGGCTATCACTTAGCAAGTGCGGTTCTCGTTAATGTCAATAAATACTTAAATAGGCTTCCGCCGAAGAGGGAGCTAGACGTAGATGTTGGGTCTCACACTTAAGGGCAGGGGGAATTATTAGGTTTAAGTGTGAGTGTAGTAAATGTCTCACAATGGTAACCGATGAAGTGAGTGTAGTAAATGTCTCACAATGGTAACCGATGGACTAAGTGGAGAGTTTATAAGTGAGATGAATCATAAATTTATTATCTTAAGGTTTTGGGTCAAGATATGGTATGTAATCCACTTGTGTGATTTCTTGCTTAGCTCTTCAATATTGATCTCTCTGAATTATGGACTTCCCTTTTCTAACAATGTCAAGAGATCCACTTTTTATAAAGTGGACCATATAATTTATTATAAAAGGGGTGACAATGTGTAAACAATTTTTCACATATTCAAGAAGAATTTTCCTTATCTTTACATCTTTTTCACGCAATCAGGTTAGTGATTCGTTATCCATCCGTAAAATTTATACATAAATTGTCTTAGTAAGTATTGTTCTTTTGTCTGTTGGTAATAGGGTAGAAAATATTGTTTGAAACTTAAGAGCTCAAACTAAAATAAAAATAAAAATAACCTGTGAAATTACTCCTTTACCTATAAGTAGTTGAACGAATTACAACAGTAATTAGAAGGAAAAATCTTACTCTGGGCCAAGTGCACTAAGTTCTTTGTTGATGTTGACTGAGGTTCATTCCTCAAGAATAGATCAACAGTTGAAGAATTGAGGCAACAATTTTGACCTGAATAGAACATACCAGTCACGCTTACTCGAGTCAGAAAAGTTGGATATTTATTTATTTCTCAAAAAGAAAAGTTGTCCAGTGACTAAAATTATTATGAACTCGGTCATTGGATACTTTTGGTTTAGAAAAATTAGGGTTAATATTTTATTTAATTTTATTTTAGTTAATTTTTTAACTTAAAATAATGATAATTTTTATATTTTATAAACATTAAATTTATTGTCATAAATAATCATTGAACATTGATAATATTACTCTAAATAATTGTTCAACAATCGAACTATTTTCTATTAAGATATGGGGTAAAGACTAAAATTTTAACATTCACACAATTCATGGATTAATATATTATTTTTTAAAAATTAAAAATTCAATTAAAGTATAAGTATGAAAGTTAAGAATCAATCGGAGTATTAATCCAATAAATTATTATCAACTCAAAGAGTTTGGGTAAGGACAAGACCGGTAATTGCAGTCAACAAGTCGGAGCAATCCACTCCAGGGTGAGTGCAGAGAGACTTGAGAAACGCCTCAACTGGTGGCCTATGCATCCAAACATATTGTAAAAACATCATTAAATTTTATAGAATAAAGCCTAAAACCTATCTATCCTCTCTAGTTTAAATAATGATATGTCTATTTGACCAATTTTATTTTTTTAAATACTGTCCCTTCCACTTTTTCATGACCATTTATTATTAAATTTTTAAATATATTCGTCTCTTAAAGAATCACCATAATACAACATACGTAGTAAAAGAGGTTAAACTGCTTCATAAATTATTTTAAATTGATCAAAGTGACATATAATTTCAACCTAAATTTTTAAGATATTGACTACCTTTGCTTTGCTTTGTTTTTATTATTATTTTTTTACTACGTTATCACATAGGAAAACTAGCTCAAGAAAGATATCTAAATATAAGGAGACAGCTTCTTGTGTCGTGTTCTTACCCTCTGGGATTGAATTCTGCTACACCAAGCAGGGTAGTGATCTGTTTGGCAGAGAAAAGGTTTTTCCCTGAATCAGCAAAATTCCCATACCTCTAGATGTGTATAAGAAGCACATGGTCCCTGAGTAACAATAGATCTAGTATCATTATTAACTTCAATTTTTATTTACCTCAAAAACGAAGGACTTGGCTGCAACAACTACAAGTGCACTGGTCAGGTGACTCAAATAGGCAACTGGGCTCAACAACGCTGCTGAATTCAACTGGTCCACCAGTTTCCCTTCGGAGAAGGAAGCCAAGGCTATCAAAGTCCCCTGCCAAACACAGTCTTCCGGTTTCAGATCGAGGAATAGTGAGCCAAACTTGATTTTAAAGCAACCGAAGTTATATACTCTTGAACAAAAAGAAAGAAATAAAGCAAGTGATGCAGTACCAGAGAATGGCCCACGTAATTAATCTTTTGCCCTGTTTGGCTGGACACATAATCGAACACAGCAGGTAGATCATAGGTAACCAGTTCATCAAACGACCAATTCCAATAAGTCTGTTATATTTACAAAGAAGTGTTAATTCGGAACCTTAAATATTAACCAGGACGCTGTTAGAGTTAAAAGCAAAACAAACAAGGAAATTCATTTGAGTTTGACTTTAAAAAGAAAAAAATTGTGAGACCATTAGATCAACAAAACATATTTTGATTTTTTTTTTTAGAATGTGTTTGTCACTGATAGCAACTAATCCCTCTTCGAGACTTTGAGATCACTAAAGTGGATTTGCCTCTCTCATTTTCTATAGACATTGTCAGGTATCGAACGCCTGATCAAATGCTTAAGGAATCGAGTAATCTGGGTTTTGTTAGTATATTTTGATTGAAATTACTTAAATTTATCAAAAAAATTTACTTACAAAACTTAAATTTGAGATCTTATTTAAAAAGAACAAATATTGAATCACTTGAATTAATTGCATAAACATTGTAGATCAACAAAGTATATTTATCATAATCATAACTCTCTAAATATATCAAAAGTAGCTATTCTCTTACTTATTTTAAAGTATAGTCTCACCTTAGAATTTTTATAATTTAAATAACAAAATACACTGTCTAAACCTTGAAAGTAGTGTTGGCCTAGCATTGTTGAGTCTCACTATGTGAAGGGTGGGGTTGATAGATGAGAGTTGGGGGAAGTGATTGAAAGGTCGTCTGTGATTATTTTGTGATTGTCCTCTTTGCCTTCTTTTAGATTTTTAATAGCATGTCATACACTATTTACCTAAAGAAAAAATAAACGTTGAAAGTAATTTGGGTTTTAGGTACAAAAAGTAATTTTAATTATTAAAAAGAGTAATGATATGCTACTAAAATACCATAAAATCGTAAAAAAAATGTTATTTATATTTATTTAGTATGCGATACTTTATTGACTTATCATACTCATTTAATATTGGATAAAATTTTATTGAGGTGTAAGTCTCATTAATCCAATTTAATAGTAGATAGGATTTCATCTTACTTAAAAGGATAAAAAAAAATTTAATGAAAGAGTTAAATTCATTGAGCTTGATTCTAAGATATAATTGAGGTTGATTCTAATATATAAAAATAAGTGACTAGTATGGACAGTTAGATCAAAAATACATGTGTGTGTTATTCTCTAATTCTTATTTTAGAGGAAAAATTCTTAAAATAAAACATTAAAATTACTCAATTACTAAAATGAACCTTTTAAAGTTATTTTTAAAATAAATCATTTTTTCTATAAAGGTCATTTTACTCTTTATATATATATATATATATATTTGGAAGTCAATTTAAATCGACTTCCACTTCTTTTTAATGGAAGTCAGTTTCAATTGACTCCTACAAGAGTCTGTTGAAATCTACTCTTTTGTACAGAAGCTAAAATCAGATCTATAAATTAAGATGCATGTTTATTTGTAAAGATGGACAAGGTGGTTTTTGTGTGAGTTTGAGAGTTAGATAAAAAAAAATGAGTGAGAATTTAGTATAGATGTTAGTGTTTTATAATGGTGAGGAAAAAAAAGGAAGAAGATGGAATTAATTTTTATTTCTCACAATAATCTTGGGTGGTTGTATACTCAATTGTTACTTTGTCATAACTCCAATCCATTATAATTGAAGAGTTTGGGAAGTGTAGGGTTGTTAAGAGAGTACTATGTAGAATGCCCATTGACGTTGGTCACGTCCTAAAGTTTCGCACATTTGAAATTAAGAAGGACGATCACGTTAGGCACATGTTTCATATGCAGAACCAGTTTAACAATGTGCTCAACACCATTGAGCTCCTTGTTGAACTTGAAGATGTTCGCTCAAGTTCTGGTGCCTCCAACGCTTGTCCATTGTTTGTGCCGAACACTATTAATCCCTCCCTTCCTCTGTTCGCTTATCATGCACCGTCTCCAAGCCTTACATATCTTGCTAGGATTGTCCCTCATCCAATGTCGGGTGATGACGATGGTGGTGATGATGTCGTGGTGCAGCCGACACCAGTACCTCTATGAAGTATACCCGTATTCTAAACAAGATGGACGAAGTTGAACCGGATAGGGTAAGATGTTTTGTGGCATGTGTTGTTAGCCTAGTCACATGAGATGTGAGTGTCCACATATAAATGTGAGTGGCTAGTGGTATAGTGTCATGGTTGCTATAGATGACTTGTTATGTATTGTTCCATGTGTTATGTTATTAAATTGTTTATGAAAAACTTTTATTGGTGACTACTTGTATGTCATTTTTTGTTAAGTTGTTGTTAGTAAGCTTATTACCTTATTCATACCTAAAAGAATTAGTCATAAAGAAATAATAAAGTTAATGGAATGAATCACATACATAATAAGATGTGGAAGTCGATTTAAATCGACTAATCAACTTCCAAATAAATAAAAAAATTATTTCAAGTCATAAACACGCATATCATCAACGAAACCTTACTTCTCTCCTAAAGAATTAAGTTAGTAACAACAATTAAACAAAAAGTAACATAACAATTAATAAGACATCCATAAAACACATTCATAAGCACGCATATCATACAATGAAACCTTACTTTTTTGTGAGATTTTTTGGATTTTTCTCCCAAATGAGTCGATTCAAATAGACTCCTTTAGGAGTCGGTCGACCAGAATCGACTCTTATTTTTCTTAAAAAAAGAGTAAAATGATAGTCGATTTGAATTAACTCCGTTTATAAGAAAAATGATTTATTTTAAAAATAACTTTAAGATTTGTTCATTTGAGTAATAAGATAATTTTAATATTTTATTTTTTTAGAAAAATTATTTTGGAATATTCTATAGTTTTCGAAGCACCTAACGTAATTTTAATTATTCAAAAGACTAACCATATTCGTGTCCAATAAAATTAAAATGTAAAAAGCGGTCGAACCGGAGTAGAAGGGTCCAATGAGGTATGTCGGCGACTGTATCTAGTTCCTCTAGTATTAGCAATCCACACGTCGAAGCCATTATCAGCTAGAATCAAAGGCAGGTCTTGCTCTCGTGGATTGAGAAGCCACGTCATCCCATCCTGCACCCACGTAGTAACTAGAATAATTAATTGTTCAGCAAATAACACATAGAACACAGCATTATGTTCCTTTCCTTTAGGAACAAACAAAACTTGTTCACACGCATGTGGCAGTGCTGCATAATCTACCATGCCCGTAAATATGACGCTACGGATGTTCTACGGCCTACCTCGTAAAGGTCAAAGACAAAATAACCGATAGGAAAAATATTGTGTTTGGTCTTTTATGTACCTTATTTAATTTTTGATATAAATAAAGTATTAAAATAGTCTTTTAACATTTATCATTTTAATGATAGAGGATGAGTTAATTATAAAATTTTCATTTTATCACCCTCTCCTTTTTATTTATCATTCTCTCTTTATCTTCATTATTCTCTCTATTTAGTTTGAGATATAATATTCAGTGTCTTATTTAATTCTCAACATTTTTTGTCAATACTCTTGTTAGTTTTTCTGTCTAATGAGCTCATGAACGGAATTACTCAAACAACTATAAAAATTGTTAAACACTACTTTAACACTTTATTTATATTAGAGTTGAAATAGAACACTAAATAAAAATTTAAGAAACACATAAAGTATTAAGTGATTCCTAAACTAGCTTAGCTAGCTAGGATTTGGTAGAGACGGAGCGGATTGTTTTGAGGGGCTGTCAGATTTTTTCCATTGTAGTGTAGGTGGGAAATAAGAATTTCGTAGATGAGACCACAACTACACAATTTATCTTGGAATGGAAATTAAAATAACGCAGTTCTTTTTTAGTTTAAGAGAAAAAAAAAATATACTACTTTTTTTTTTTTTTTTGTTGCTTTTCATTTGGAGTTACCTTTAACTTTTGCTGCCATGAGAAAGTTTAGAAAAAAGAAGTTACTGTCATCATATTTTTTTTCTTATTTTTTTTAAAATTTTATCCCAAACGTTTTTTTTTTCTCTTTATTTGTTGAGTTTTTCTAATTTGTTTTTCATTCATTAATCACATACATTATTTCGAAATAATTTTCTTTATTTTTTTCTTCTTCGTAATACGTTATGAGTCTCAAAGTTTTATTTTCATATTTATTTGTGCAATTTTTCAATTTTTCTGGTTGTTGAAAAGTTTGTGCATTATTGTTTAAAAGTTTGTACACATGAACACCAATTTTCTTCTTCATATTTGTTTTTGTTTTTGTCAAATTTTTTGCTTCTAGTTGTTCAAAAGTTTGTGCATTCTTGTTCAAAAGTTTGTGCCCATGAATACCAAATTATGATTATTCTTCATTTTTTTTGTCTTATTATTTGTTTATGCTTGTTAAAAAATTTGTGCACGCCAAATCAAAAGTTTGTGCATCTATTTTAAAATATTTGTGCATAGTAGCGAGTGAGTCTATATGCTCAGGGTGTAAGTGAGGAGCACAAGAGAGAAAGCACCACAATTACTTTTTACTATTTAATGTACCGCAAATCTGACCTAATTTATTTTTGTAAGTGCAAAGTGTTGTGCATATGTGCAAAAAAAAAAAAAATTATGCATGCGCGCGTAAAAGTTTGTACATTCGGTGTTGTTGTGTATACCATACATATGTCATATAGTGCTTGTACTATACAAAACTAATGTACACATAACATTATTGTTTTACATAATGCATAATGTTAACTCGCATATATCATTTCTTATTGAACAAATGTTTAATGGAGTTCACATCTCAATAAAAATGACATAATATCATTTGTAAAATGAATATAAATAAAATTTCTCCTAAGTTTATGGCGCGCTCAAATAAATTAGTGGGAGGATAAATCCATTATGGTCCTCACATGTGAAATGAGTATGCTTACCATGCAGTGTATGATCAACTAGAATCCATGATAGTCTGCCTACCCCAAAAAGGAACACAAACAGAAAAGGGGAAGACAAAAATCAACGCTGTTTCATAGACACCTAGATATATATTTTATTTTTTTTCTGGTTATATTTCAAATACACCTTTAATTTGGTGATTTATGTTGAGGAGATCCATCATTTTTTATGGATAAAGATGTAGCTTGATGGCCTTGTTCGTTCGGGATTTCAAGAGGTTGATTCATTTATATATTCAGTTTGGCCATGGCTTGTACGATAAGAATTTAGATACTATTTTTAATTGATGAAAAGAAAAAAAAATGTAATTCGATAAATTCTAATGATTCTAAAAAATTAGAGAGATTAAGGTGTTCTTGGAGCAAATTTTTTCTTTTTATGATGCTTTAAATGTCTTATTATCAATATTAACTAAACGGATTTATTACATATATATGGCACCCAAATGATTAATTTCCCATAATATGGTCCATGTAAAAAATTTACATTTGTATGGTCATGGGTCTGAATTCGCCACAGGTTGTGGTGTATTCAGACCCTCAGACGTTTTTTTTTTTAAATTTTTGAAAAAGTCTGAATTCGCCACNAAATTTTTTCTTTTTATGATGCTTTAAATGTCTTATTATCAATATTAACTAAACGGATTTATTACATATATATGGCACCCAAATGATTAATTTCCCATAATATGGTCCATGTAAAAAATTTACATTTGTATGTTCATGGGTCTGAATTCGCCACAGGTTGTGGTGTGTTCAGACCCTCAGACGTTTTTTTTAAAATTTTTGAAAAAGTCTGAATTCGCCACATGGTGTGGCGAATTCAGACTCCTGGAGTCTGAATTCGCCACACCATGTGGCGAATTCAGACATTTTTTTTAAAGTCTGAATTTGCTACACCTAGTGGCCAAATTCAGACTTTTTTTTTCTTTTTCTCTTTTTATAAATGTCAAAATTCGTTACAGGGTGTGGCGAATTCAGACTTTTTGTTTTTTTTTTAAATGTCTGAATTCGCCACTGGATGTGGCGAATTCAGACTCCGGCCCATACGTTGGTAGTTTTGTGTTTCAAGCCATATTTTGATATATAACTTATACTAGAACCATAGAAATGCAAAGAGGCCTTAACTAAACATCTAATTGAATATAACAAAAGAAAACTCTTATATCTTAGAATACCTAAGAATTTTTACCAAAACTAACACGCTTTTCCCCTAAAACAATCTATTGCACCGGTGCTTTTCCAAACACCTTTTGTTAGCTTAATTGTAACGTCAATTTTAGATGAACAAATGGATAATAACAAAATGGATGTTAGACGAACAACACTTTTAGATAACAAAATGGATAATAACAAAAATATAAAATTGATGAATTTTACAAGTAAAAAAAAAATTAATGGGCTTGATATCAATTTCTATCTTCTTGTTATTGTCCATTTTCATCTAGTTTTCCCCGTGTTAGGGTGGGGTGCATTAATTGTGCAGCACTTACCAATAATAATCCATGTTGTATTATCACTGGCTGCTTCTTTCTATTCCCACTGCCACTAACCTCAGCTGTACGACCTTCTGGGATCCTTTGAAGGCTCAAAATGTACCCATCTTTGGTTGTAACCTGAAAAGTATATATTCCATCAAACATTAATAGACCAAACCAGAATGCAAATTACATGTTTGTGTGGTGGTTGTACATAATATGTATGCGTAAACATGACATGCTTAAATATTAGCTAGCTAGGTAGAGATAGTTTGATGTAATTACTTCAAGTTCCTGGCACTTGTACCCGTAAACAATGACAGAAGAGGCGCATATACCAATACCCTCATCCATGGGATTGTGAGGGTGAGAAGAAGGAAAACGGTCTCTGCCAAAAAAGGAGACACGGCTCGAAGCGTGTGCTGCTTCTATTGCTATGAACAAGACGAGGAGGCAGAGGGACGTCAAAGCCGAGAGAGCCATCGATCTTTTCTGGTTTGTGTACTCTCTCTCTCTGTAACTTGAAGGTGTGGGATTGAGTAAGGAGGGAGATTCTTTTATACGCACACACACACGGGGAGGGTGGATAAGAGAGGTGAAAAGAAAAGTAAAATGAAACCGACGAAAATGTGAGGGAGGGACACAGAAGGGGAAAACAAGGTGGCAATGGTTCCATATTTTCCTCTCTTTATCCAAATTTAATTCTTGAAAAGTATGATTTATTTTCACAATGTGTAGGGTCCACAATGATGGGTCCAATGACTCCGACCTATGTGGGGGGTGGGATTGTGTGCATACGAATTATCAAGTTGGGTTAGGTTGCCTTGTCACCCGCACAACACCATTATTTTTTGGTCAAAACCCGCGCAAGTCCTCTCCATATCAACTGACTTAAATCCAGATTTCTTGGCCCTAAATGGTATGTGATATTTTTTTTTTTCCACTTGTGAGGGGTCCACTAATCCTTACGGGAGGAATGGGGCAACCAAAATGGGGTTGATTGAATCAATTTAGTTGATAAATGAAGGACGATATTGGCACATAATTTATATATTAGTTAAATTTCTATATTTTTCTCATCATTATTTCGGAAGAAACTATTTTTATAGCAAAAAGTTTTTTTTTGTATCCATTACATTTATTACTCAAATCACACAATGATAAATGGACTATTTTTGGAAATAAATGTACATTTTTTATTTTTTATTTCCAAAAAAAATGTTTATTTGTCATTGTGTTGTAATTTGAGTAATGGATGTAATAGATATAAAGAACTTGATTTAAGTTTTGTCTTTTACTAAACCTTACTAAATCTTTTCTAATATAAATTTCAGATTTCACTAAACTTATTTCACTTTGACTTTACTAAATTTTTCTAATTTAAAATTAATATTCTCTTATTTTAATATTTAAAAATATAAAAAATAAAAATTAAATAATTTATATAAAAATTAAAATCAACAAATCTAAAATAATTCTCGTGCATAATATGGGTACTAAATTAGTTTATAAAAACTTGATTAATTGACCATGTAAAAATATTTTACTGGCATTGTAATCAAACTACTAATATTAATCAATTTTGATAATAATAAAAAAATACTACGTAATAAAATTTTCTAAAACTATTATGGTTTAGAAGAAAAAATGTTCGCTTCCTCAAAATATGTTATATAAAAGTACCATCTTATACACACTCAAACTTTTATTTACTAAGTAAAATTAAAATAAAACTAATTCAATAATTTTCCACCACTAAGTTTTTTACATGAAAAATAATAAGGAAAAATATTAAAATAAATTATAACCATATAATGAAAAGTTAAAGTATTTTAAATTAATTAAAATAAAATAATACATTTCTAAATTTATGTCACACTAGATTCCTTTTATATTAAATAATTAACTAATAATGGTTATTTAAAAAATAATTGGAGAATTTTTTTAAAAAATTGGTTACTTTTACATATTAATAATAATAGTAATAATTAATAATAATAATTATATCTTTTATATAGATAATTTAAAAATAAAAGTTTATATATTACTGTCATTAGTGTATTGTTTATGGAAATAGTAGATATATACAATAAATAGTAATTAATAAAGTATAAAATATTAATGCAAAAGGAAATATATGGAAAACTATTATTATGCATGTCAAAATAGGAATGGAGTGTCTATAGAACACCACAACAATCTCATGATCATGTCAATGTCTACCTAAAAAATGTGTCACTACTATATCAGTGTCTATTTGTTATACTAAAATTAATTTTAAAAAAAACCTAAAATGGTACAAATGTCCACTTTATGAGGACAAGAATGTAAAAAAAAAAATGAGTGAGAGCTCATTTAAAGCTCAAATGGAAGCGTGATAGTCCTATGAAAGAGGATAAGGTCGGTCGACCTTGAGTAACATGTGTGGAGTTGACATAATTAATTTTAGGGAAAGCTGACCAAAGAGTAGGTGATAGGTGACCCTCTTCGATGATAGAATGAAGGACGGATGTAATTCTCATAAATACATTGCTTCAGAGAAGAACCTATGAAAGAAGCGAGCTATTCAAGGACTTAGAAGTTTCTAGAGCAAAGAGGACTTGGTGGACAACTCAAGGACATCGCACGAATCAATAAAGGCGAATAACTGTTGACGCCAGAGTTCAAATTAGAATTCAAATAAAGTGGAAGTTGTTTGGTGTAACACCTTGTTTTTCGCTAAATGTAAACACTATATTTTCTACTAAGTAGTAATCAGTATTTAACTGTTATTAGGGATATTCTTGAACCATACAATTATAATTTATTAATTAAATAATAAAATTCCCTTAGTCACGCTGATACCAAAACATTCTAACAATTTGTCAATTGGAGTTGTGATTTAGAAGTTAGGATCAGGCCCACTGGTCTATGGGGCCCACTCTGTCTCTGTTTGAGGTCCCCAGAGACCAGAGACCCATGTTGGACACACTTTATTTGTGTTTTAAAAATAATTGTCTATTTTAGTCCTCGTTCTACATAGAAAAGTAAAAAAGGTTACCTTTTTTTTTCTTTCTTTTTTTTTTCTTTTTACTTTTTCTAATGCACTTTGCATCACATGCGTCCTTTCTATGACTTTACCCACTCGCACAAGCAAACCTTTTCCCCACTTTTCCACAAGGGCAGACTGAACTCCCCCCTTTTCCTCTATGTTTAATTCATTTCCATTCATTTTTCACTAATTTATTTCATAAACACTTAAAAGAAAAGAAGTCAATACTCAAACTCTTTCTTCTCCTTCTCCCAAGACTTCAAAAACTTCATTTTCTTCCTTTCCAACCTGTAGAAAACTGCGAGCTACATCACCCCCAAACACCCTCAAAATGTTTTTCAAAACACCACACTCTCTTTACAAAAATTAAAGCCCTCCTCATCCTCTACAAAAAACATCCTTTGTTTGTGTTTTAGGTGGGTTTGGTGTAACTATCTCTTGCAATGTTTTTGGTGTTTGGATATGTTGTTCCTCTCTTCTTTGCCTTCATCAAAATGTATTTTCTTTCACCATCTAAGAATTTGTAAAACTCGGTTTTCTAGTCTCCTCTTGGAAGAATTTATGTTTACTTTGATTTTTAACTCTGTTCTTGAGTTTCCTATGAGTTTTCCTTCAAGATAATGTATTTTTCCTCCCCATGGAATGATTGGGGAAGATTTGGTTTTGGCCTAGAGCTTAGCATTCTTTATGTGTGTTTTTATTTTTAGCCTTGTTTATGAGTTTCTTGCAAAGTGCTAAAAGTTTTCTTGTAAAAGAGTTTTCTATCAAGTTAGGGTTTGGATGAGCTTAGATCTTGGACAAGGATGGTTTGAGGCCTTAAAGTTTTGCTTCTTTTTTTTTCTTTGATGAGATTCTTATGATCCATGGTTTGTCTCTAACATAAACTATGACATGTGAGGGACTAGTTCTTATTTCGATCCTAGTACTCTTGGGGGGATTAGGGTTTTGTTTTTCTAAAGTTGATGATGTTCATATGATCTATGGTGAATCTAACACAAACTATGATATGATTTTTAAGACTAAACCAAGAAGTGATGACCTTATGTTTCCTTCTTTAGCATTTCAGCCTCTTGTGTGTTTATGGCCTTAGGGTTTTGTTTTTCTAGTTTATGGTGTTCAAGTGATCTATGGTGATTTCCAACATAATATGATGAGTTTGTGAAATAAGCCAAGAAGTGATGGACTTGTATTTATCTTCTTAACATTTTGGCCTTGAATGCATATTTTCATAAGAGTTGTGTTTGTTTATGTTTAATGGTGTTTAAATGATTCATGGCTTGTCTCTAGCATAAACTATGATATGAGTTTAGGACAAGCTAAAAGGTGATAAACTTGTGTGTCTCTTTATGTGTGTTTCGGCCTTGGTTGCATATTTTCATAGGAATTGTGTTTGTTTATGTTTGTTGGTGTTTAAATAATCTGTGGTTTGTCTCTAAAATAGACTATGATATGAGTTTTAGGACAAGCCAAGAGGTGATAAACTTATGTTTTCTTTCATGAGAATTTTGGTTTGGTGGATGCAATCCCATAGGAGCTTTATGTTTTTAAGTGTAATAATGTTTAAATGATCCATGGTTTTTCCCTAGCATAAACTACGATATGAGTTTTAGGACAAACCAAAAGGTGATGAACTATTGTTTTCTCTCTATGCTATATTTAGCCTTCATGCACTTAAGAACTCATAGTTTTGTGAATTGGCAGCTTGTGATGTTTAAACGATCCATGGTCGATTCCTAGTATAAGCTATGATATGAGCTTAGGACACACCAAGTGGTGATAGACACATTCTTTTCCCTTTTAGGGTTTTAGATTTCTAGAGTGCCTTGTTCGTTTATATCTTACATCGGAAGTGTTGATGAGGCCTGTGTGATCCACGATTATTTCAAGTATAAACAATGATATGAGTTTTTGAATTAAACCAAAGAGTAAAGGGCTAATGTGTCCCTAAAGGTGGTTTGGCCACCATAGTCTAAGTAGCTAGGGGTTTGGTTTTCTTAAATATTGTATAAGTGTTTCTAACTCTTAAAACATCTGTGGCTTTTTGTACACGTTGGTCTGTGGTTCTCTGAGTTTAGAGTTAAGACTAGATTCTATAATCGCAGCGAAATGAACTTAAGGTAAGATTAGTGGCAACCCTATAATAAGTATACAAGGAGTTTAGAATGGAAGTACTATAAGTATGGTTCAAGTTATGCCTGTTAAATGATAGTTGGTATTGTGTTTGTGTTTATCATGGTTAAAGTTATAGTTGAGACATAGGACTAGATTATTAAATAAACCTTTTTATATTCTCACTTAGAGAAGACCTGAATGGTGGAACCCTATGCGATATTAGTTAGGTGGTGCATAGAGATCCACTGAGGAAATTCATTATTCTTATACCCTCCGTATTTGGTTCTAGATCTCGATGGAGCACATTAGTAAGGTGGGGACGTCACCCCCGATCATCCACAACTGTAGAGTGGACCCTGCCAGGGTATAGTCATGCTTGAGGTTGCAAGCATGATGACGTACAAGGTTACGATCGCAGATTTGGCTTATTTTTACCGTCACACCTGAGTTATTGCTCCAGATCCAGTCCTGGTCGCTGACACCTCTGACTGTACTAGTTGTTCCTGTCAAGGATCAAGCACCTTATGAGCCCACACCTCCCTCCGCCACCTCCACCAATACAAACTGTTGATCTTGTTCCTGATTCAGCAGTGAGTTCTGATATGTTAGTGTACACCTCCCAGAACCAAGCAGGCCAAAATACCCCGAGTAAGACACTTGTCACTATTTCCATGATTCTATATTGATTGTAGCTAGCAATGAGGAGGAGGGGTTTCTGGGCCCTTTTGTTATTGTGGCTGATGCTGTAGAGGACAACTCAACGATTTGAGTCGTGGCTATTGTTATTGATGACATCATGAGGGATGTAGAGGCTGGTCTAGGAGTTGATTGTAAGGACAAGGACGTCGAGCTGATGACTTCAAGTTTGAGGTTGCTGAGGATGACCTAGAGGATGACCCCATGGAGGATGCAACGCACCAAAACGTTGCAATTCTAGTGCGCAATCAAATAATAATTTATAAGACTAAGCAAACCCCAAAAATGTAGTAAATTGGGCTAGCCTAGGTCATCTCTCAAGGAAGCAATTAGAGATAATTAAAGTAAAATTAAATTGGGGGGTTCAATTGGATGAATTTGATTTAAAGAAAATTAACAATTAACTAAAAGCAATATCTTGCATACAGTTCTTCACAGATCAAGGGTTAATTATCATTGGTTCCTTAACTAATTATTCATAAAAAGGATGTTGTTTCATTAGTCAAAGATCTCTAACTAATGCACAATTTACTTAAAAGATTACAATCGCCAATCCCCTAAGCTTTAACTAATATAAGAATTAACAACTAAGATCTCAACATCAAAAACCTATATCAATTATGTCCCCAATTGCACAACCTAATCAAATCTGATTAGTTTCCAAAGATTCCCTAATCCTAATTTAATAAATCCTACAATTGTCAAGATCTATAAATTTAGAATTAATCCTAACTAATAACATGCAATGGCTATATTATTAATTAGGAGTGAAAAGAGTTATAAATTATCATTAAGCACAGAACTTTCAATTAATCCTAATCCTAGAATTACCACATGCAAGATATTATGAAACTACTCCTCCATGGGTGGAGGATATAAACTCATGATGATAAATTAATTAAAATAAAAGTAGAAACAAATCTGAAATTGTAAATAAAACCTGAATTAAATTAATGGCAAGAAATGAAGTCAAACATGCAAGAAGTCGAACGCGATCGCGAGAGCTCCAACAATCTTCGAATGGAAAAAGACTATCTAAGCATGACTAACAAAGATATACGATGCTAAAAAATAAAGAAAAATGGAATGAAAACTAATCTAAAAGGCAGAGTATGAAGTGTGTGAAGTTCTGTCAAATTGTGTGCACCCTATGTCTATTTATACTCCTTTGGGGTCACAAAAATAGAGTTTCAGGTCATTAGCGGTGGAATTTCACAATTAGACATGCACTATAGCACCCTAAACGCGCTGCAGTGCCTCGGTAGTAAGTAGGCACTGCAATGCCCCCATATGCGCTCCAGTGCGTTGTCAAGAACTGTTTGCTCATTTCTGCACTCTTTTCTTCCTTCCTTAGCTCCTTTTGCTCCCCTTCTTGCACTAACACTCAATTACCTGTGATTCTAACAACTCAAACACAATATGTTAAACGCATAAGTTACTCGAGACATTTGAATCATTCAAAAATAGTGCTTAAACTGTATGTTTCTCAATTATGCACATAAGAGGGCAATATGTAAAACATATCAATTAATCATTAAAATCGCATATTTTTAGGATGCAATGTTTTGATGATGGAGTATTAAAATGTGGGACAAAATCCCCCTATCAGAGGACCTCGAGGAGAGCCCTAAGGAGGGCCTGATTCCACTTTCCCAGCCATAGCGCAATGGACCTTTTTGCTAGATAAGACTTTCCAGGACTTATAAAGTGATGTTTGATGTCAGGATGTTAGTCCTAGTCTATCAGCCTGGTCATGGCCCATTTCGAGCTCGCTCGCCTGTCAAGGATGACATTGACATGAACGATAGCGAGCGTGTGACATGACTTGCTATTTTTGTTTATCTTTCCTTTTGCGTATCAGGCCCATATACGTGTACTTAGGGTGTTTATATTCTGTGATGAGCAAGTGCGTAGTATGCTCCTAGTCATTATATTGCACCCCTTGTATATTTTGTATGAACCTCTGTAGAAGGTAATGACTGATTATATAGACCTATGCTTCTGATTAATATATTATGAGGTATATTTGGTATATGTATTATCTATGTTGTGATGGTGAGGCATGTTTGATGTTTCACAATTTTTTTTATGCTTATTATATACCTTTGATCCTTTTCCCATGTATGGCTCGTGTTTTAAATTTAGTTTTCACAAAAGTCCAAAATTTATCCATATTTTCCATCTAAATATTTCTTAAAACTAAGTGTAAAAGTAATGAAAAGCTAAAATGTGACAACTGCACATGTTAATTGCAACTTAAGCATAATTAGCCAACTAGGGTGTTAGATTTGGTGCTAGAAAGGAGTTGCTCAACGACGTGGGACGAAGGCCAAGTAATCCAACCATTGAAGGACATTTGTTAAGCAATCAGAGGACTCATTTTCTCCATAAATAGGCACCTGAGAATAGGAAAACTCAAATTTCACACTTGTAACTCCTTACACACACTCACGAGTCTCTACGACGCCCTTGGACACGAGGAAATCAAGTAATTTCCTACTTTACTTGCTTTTGGTTCTTTAAATTCCTAGGATTAGTGTTCTCTTCTATTCTTTCCATTCACATTTTCTTTGTAATTCAAGTATGGTGTACCAATTTCTGTTTAATTAAAGTTTCTCTTTATCAATCATTATTGAATACTCTGATTATTTTTGCGTGCATGTTTTGGCTTCTGAGTTCTTGATCTTTTAAAGTTATATTTTCCAAAAAAGAATTTTTAACCTAGAACTACACTACACAAACACTATACGCACACACTATACACACATTATTTACTATTCATCGATTTAATTCAATTATCTTCCCAAAGGTTCAGCTCCCAACCAAATTCCCCTTCAGCTCTCTCTCCCAAAATCTAATTAATTATCCCCTAAAATTAAATCAATTTTGCCCCAAAATTGATCAAGAATAATCTACNCCAAAAAGCACCGGTACACTTTAGTTTATAGCTTATGATTGTCATGTGAAATTAACTATATTCTATGTACTATATTATTGTTATTATGCATCATGAGGAAATGGGTTGCCATTAGAGCGTTAGGGCAACCTTAGACAACTAGAAGGTCAATCACATAACTATGAAAAGATAATAATTGTACATAGGAAACGAACAAGATCTTAAGAAGATTTCGGCCGGAATGAGTTCGGTGTACCTGGAAGATATGTGCATGGTTATATAATAGGGAATCCCTTTCTCTTGGCACGTCAATGGACGCGCCCCTCACCATCTTGCAAGATGGAATGATTAATGTTGAGAAAGCAGGCTTAAATATGCTATGAGAGCAAGAGCATGATATGAAAAGAAAGTTAATGCCCGGAAAGAAAGTTATGATGAGAAAAATATGATGAAGAAGATATGACATGATATGAGATGATGAAAGAAAAAAAAAGGTTTATGATGTAAAGAAATTTTTTGCTACGTATGCAAAGTATGCTACGAAAGCCAGAATATGATATGAAAGCATGAGTCAACCCCTGGTGATGCCGTAATGGCAGCCTCTCACCACCATGCATGCAGGGATGGTTAATTTACGTATATGTTGATGCTAAATGCATTTGTGATTTGCTACCACCTCAGGTATGAGCTCTGCCTTCAAGTTTAAGAATATAGAGTAGGTTGTACATAGCAAGGGAATGACGGTCCCACTAGGTACAAAGGGGAATGATGGACAAGAAGAATGCTGCCCCGATGAAAGTACCTGACAGGGCGCATAAGAGAACTCCACAGATCCTTTCATGCATTATATATGAGAGTTGTATGTCATGTATAATCATGTTTATGTATGTCTTGGTCTCAAGTATGTTCATGTCATGATCTTATGTATGTTCATTCTAGTAATGTCAAGTTAACACATCCATATTTTCCCATGAATTTTTGAGCTGAAATATTATGATGCCTCAAAAGATTTTTGTCCTTAAATTGTGGAACCTAGGACACGAGAATTGGTACGTAGGACTCACGGTACCAAAAATAGACTTTTTAGAGCCCCCAGGTAAGCGTCGTAGCCCTCGTGACAGCAAACTGACTGAGCATGCCAACACCGTGGCACTGAGAGAGCACTGTAGCGTGTTACCAAGTGGCTTCAAATACACAAGAGGGGGGTGAATTGGGTATGTAGGTTATTTTTANAATCCAAGTAGCTTCCTCTCAAAGTTGCTTAACTCCCCTCAAAACTTCTTAAGAGTCGGTAATCCAAAAATCCACTATCTTAGTGACTTGTTTATGATGTTTGTTTGTGATAAAATGTTTGTTTATGCTTTTAAGAAACTATGTTGTACCATTGTGTTTTAGGGATATGAGTATGCATATGAGTGTATGGGGTTGTTGGAGTAAGGTTTAAGTATGAAAAACAATGAGTGTAGGCTTATATGAGAAAAAGATGGTTTCGGTTTTGTAAGTGGTGAAAAATAGGGCTTTTTGTGGTTTATGGTAACAAGAGTTCAAAAGAAAATTAAGTGTATGAGGATGGAATAGTAAGAGAGTATTCGGTTTTTCAGCATCTGGGAGTTGAAAATATTAAGGTTTTGTGCTTTATGGTAATAAGAGTGTTAAGGAAAATCAAGTGTATGAGTGTGCAGGAGATTAGGAGAGTATTCAGTTTTGGAAGACTTAGAAATTAGAAAAGTTAGGGCTTTAGAGATTTTATGGAGGTAAGAGTGTAAAAGAAATCAAGAGTATGAGGGTGTGTGTAAGTTAGAGAGATTAGATTATGGGAATGGAAGTTAGAAAGATTAGGTTTGGAAAGTGCAGTAGAGAATGCAGGAGAGAATATAAGGTTTAGTAAGTAAGTGTGGATAATAAGGAAGTTAAAGATAAGTAGGCATGGAGAATGGTGATTTCGGGTTAGGCAATTAAGGAAAAGATAAATGAGTTTAAAATGGAAGTGTGAGTATAAAAGAATGAGAAAGTAAACTAGGGTTAGAGAGTATAAGAGGGTTTAAGCAAAAGGGAAAGCACATGAGTGTTTCGGGCACATATAAAGGAAGATCATAAGATTTGATAAGGAAAAATTGAAAGAGTATGTTAAGAGTCATAAGAAATCACAAGATAGTTTTAAGAACGTGAGTTTCTATGAGTACCTGAGATTACGCATATCCCAAAAAGCACCGGTACACTTTAGTTTATAGCTTATGATTGTCATGTGAAATTAACTATATTCTATGTACTATATTATTGTTATTATGCATCATGAGGAAATGGGTTGCCATTAGAGC
>QANU01076685.1:53672-66006 GCA_003254905.1 Nissolia schottii | reverse complement strand
TATATATATATATATTTTAATCAAAAATCTGTTGCTTGACCTGTTTATCATATCATGGTCTGTTACTATGGCCTGTTTACCATGACTTGTTTAATATTTAAATAAAACTTCAACATTCATAAATCAAAAATCTAATAGATCAACAAAAATCTAAATTGCAACAACAATCTAATATTTAAATAAAAATCTAATATTTAAAATAAAATATTAATATCTTTACCATTGGCCACTGCCGAATGTACAATGGTAAAGATATTAATATGTTATTGTCTTAATATTAATATTTAATTCCCTTACCATCGGCTTTTAACTGTCGCTAATATTGAACCTTACCTTGGCTAGAACCAACGGTAATAATTAAATATTAAAAAAAACAAAATTTTAATTAAAATTTTATTATTTACTTACATAGTAAATTATATAATTATATTAATAAATATGTAATTTAATAAATTATATAATTTAATTTAATAAATATTTTTTGCAATTTATAAATATATAGAAATTTATATTTAATAACTAAGTAAATATTTATTTAATTAATACTAAAATATTAAATAAAAATTAAGTAATTAAATTGTATAAGACAATAATAGTAATAACAAAATAAATTTAATATTTAAAATTTTCAAATAATTACCAATCGCAACTAGTCTGAAGAAGAAAGGTAAACACTATCATCGTCATTTTCAAAATTTAGCTGGTTGTCAAAATCTTCTTCTTCTTCTTCTTCTTCTTCTTCTTCTTCTTCGTCTTCTTGCCCATCATTGTCGACATCGTCAGTTGAATGTTGATACAGGTTAGAAAATTGAAGTATTTTCGATTCATCGTTTGTAGCTAACAATGTGTTCGTATTTGTTGTCGGAACAACTATTGTTGCAGGGATTGAGTCCGGCACTTGATACGGTTGATCATATGATGATTGCTCCGCTGATTGCATGTCATCCAACTCAGTTCGACCACTTGGTTTGCTTTTGATCACAACTTTCCAGCTTGATTGAGTAGCTCCTGGATAGCTAGCGTAATAAACGTGTTTGGCTATTTCAGCAATGATGAATAGATCATACCACATGTACCGCCTTACAGGATTAATCTCAGTAATGTTGTAATCCAGATGAGTCTGTGCTCCATTTGGGGAAGGATCGTACCAGTCACAACAGAAAAGTACAACGCGATTAGATGGGCCATCGTATGCATATTCTAATACAATAATTTTTTTAAGCACTTCGTACCAATCATTGCTTGTTTCATCATTATTAGAATATTCACCATTGACACAAACACCACAATTGTCTGTCTTTTGAGTAGCTTCCCATTTAGATGTGTGAAACTTGTATCCATTAACAAAATAAATGCGTCAACTAATCTCTTTGTTCATCGGTCCCTATGTCAAACACATCAAGTTACTATCGTTACTAGAATAATTTTGCACCTAAAAAAATACATATTAAAAGTAAGTTAAACTTAATCAATTATGATATAAAGTCTTTTGTTCGGTTAAAATATAATATAAAGAAGTTAAACACATACATAATTTGCAAACCACGACTGAAACATTTGATCGGAGCATCGATCACCAAATTCTCATTGAAACATCCTGAAAACATGCATCAATGGTAACAAACAATTTAGGAAATTACATGTTAATGAAATAAAATATATTAAAATGGTCGATCGAACTTACTCATAGTATGGAAGTACTTCTTCGTAGTTGAGCAAAACAACTAAGTAAGCTGCTTCGTTTTCTTGTGCACTCAACCAGTAATCCTTTCCCCTTCCAGCCGCACGACCAGATTGATTGAATATAGAAAAGATCGACTGATTAGGAATTCCTCCACCATCGTCGTTTCGTCCCACCGTAGTTCTATTGCAATTCACATAAGTACCAAAGTAATATGAACAAAAGAAGGAAGTTTATTTCGTTTAGAATGCCTCGCATATCGACCCCTCGACTTGAGCTCTATTTTTAATTGTTCTCTCGAAGACTCCCATGTATCTTTCAAATGGATACATTGTAACAACCCGCCTTTTCTTTCCCTTTAAAATATTAAAAATATACTAATAAGGACAATGTGAGGTAAAAATAAAATAAAATGTAAATATAAATTTTATTCTTGAAATATTTATTAAAATAGTAATTCTGTTACCTCGTGACGTCCGGTGACGTTCGAGTTAATTTTAGGTTATCTTAGGATTTAATTATGACTCATAGGAGTCTGTAAAATATATTAATATGAAAATAAATTAAGAAAATGTCAAGTAATATTTTAGAATTAATGAGGGGAATTTTTAGAGCGCAACGGTATGTCCGGAATAATTTTAGGACTTCCGTACATAAATAACTAATGACTAAATATGACCTAAAACACATTAAGGGCAAAATTGGAAACTAAATATGGCCAAAGGCCATTAAACCCTCGGGCAGCCCTCTTCCCCCACGAAAGACATACACACCAAAACACTAAGTTATTTCCTTTTCTTCTTTCTAAGGCTCCAAGACCCCAAAGCTTCCAAAACCATCAAGATTCAATCCTAATCCTTTGCTTTCATCACCTTAATTCACTCTTAACTTCATCAAGGGAATAAGCAAGTGGTAAGGTGGTGAGTTTCTCTTCATTTGGCAAGAAGACATAAGGCTTCCATAACCTAGGTTTTATGCTCTTTTAACCTAGGAGCTTCAAGCAAGCTTCAAGCTCATATGTTCATCACCATAATTCATTCCTAAGCATCTAAGGAAAGCTAGGAAGAGTTGTGGGTAAGTTTTCATCATGTGGTAAGGAGTTGTGCTTCCATAACTCATGGTTGTGCTAATTAGGTTAAAATGTTGTGTTTAGGTCAAGAAGCCTTCAAGTAAGCAAGCAAGGCTTGGTTTCCTTCTCTCCTAGCAACAACAAGCTCTTGAAGAGGTGGGTAACTCTAGTTCCTTACCTCTTTGATGCTTCAAGAGGTTTATGTGATTGTATGTGTATGTATGTGAATTATGGATTTTGTGATGAAATATGTTAGAAATGATGCTAGGACTTAGGGAGACAATTCTGAAGGGTCCTGTGACCTGGATTAGATGTGATTATTATGCTGGAATTATGTGTGAAACTCATGTAGGGTTCCATGGAAGCAAAGACATGAAAATGGAAGGGAAAATGGTTTCGGTTTGCTTCTCTCGCACAGGGGTCGCTGAGCGGTCTCAGGCGCCGCTGAGCGAGAGGAAGCTACGTGGAAAGGTGAAAAGATATTTTTATTTAAGTCGATTTTGAGGATTCGAGAAGGAGGTCCGCTGAGCGGAGGGAATATACCGGTGAGCGGACAGCCTCAAACCGCTGAGCAGACCAAAGTCTCCGCTGAGCGGCTTGAGGGCCAGAATGTTTATGGAACCCCTCTTGAGGCACATAACCCCATATTCAATGTGATAGCCATGATTGATAACTGAATTCTATGAAGTTCATGCTGTATGTGAAAATGTGAAGAATATGTCTTGAATATGTATATTACATGTAGTCCGTGATAAAATCTGTAGCATGTCATGCATTCATGATTAAACTTAGTTTAAAGGACTAGAATTAACTCTGAGATAAGTAAAGATGCTGAAATGAACCATAGGGAAACAAGTATAACATGCTGCAGGTACAAAGAATGCTGAAATACTAAAATAGGGCCAATGCCCAATGCTGCTGAAAAGGCTAAATGCCACATGCTGAAAAATGGCTAAATGCCCCATGCTGATATTGGCTATATGCCACATGCTGAAAAGGCCGTGATCACATGAGCCACTATGATCCCACTTCAGGAGGTCTAGGCATCCTGAATGTGGAAGCCCGCCACAGGTGGTGTCGACATGGCATACCTGGAGGTGTGCGGTTACCACGCCTATGCATTGTCGAAAGGGGGCAAACTTAGGTGGGGGTACAATATCCGCCCACTGTTGAGGGGTCCCGAGGGGGCACACGGCAGGTGGAAGCCCACCGCAGTAAGGTCCAGACAGTGTCGGCCTATACTGAGGGTGTGAGGTTATCCCGTCATATTAGTGTCAACAGAGGACATTATTATGGTGGGGATAACACTTATGCTGTTATATTCTGTCATGCTGCTATATTCTGTTATGCTGTTACATTCTGTTAGGCATGTTTAATTCTGTCATGTTTATGCTGCTGACTATGCTGTATATATTCTGTTGATTCTGCTATGCTTATTCTGAATGCCTATGTGATGCATTGAATGTTGAATGTGCTCCGTGAACTGAATACTGAGTGTATGCTGTGATGTTCTCTGATTATTCTGGAACTATATTTCTGCTGTTATGCCGTACCGTCAAGAGCACGCTCGATACGGTTATGTATATTTACGAGATGCTAATCAGCACGAGAACGTAGTAAGCAAGAGTAGTTCCCTGATCACCTAATAATGCTGATAAAGCCGTTCAGATAGGTCAGATAATAAATGGTAGGCTGTTTAGTATGTATGTTCACTAGAGATCTCTGAGCGGCCTGAAGTCCGACATAATCTGTTGTATGACTCAGGAACTAAGGTTATTCCACTGAGAACCTACCATTCTCATTCCCTACTATTTATGACTTCAGGTACAGGAGAAGATGATGAGTCTTATTTTGAGGATGCTGACGAGCCGCCAGCAGAGCCATGAGCGGCCGTGACAGGATAGGACTTAGAGATAGCTGGATGTCCAGATTTTTGCCAAGGGTCTCTAGCAGCCCTTGTATTTTGATATGCTGTATTATGATTTATGTATTTGACGTTATGATCAATGTACATGTGATGTATCTTACTTAGTATGTATATACAGCTTTGTGACTCTATGTGATGGACCATCGTGATATGTATTGAATGTTTTACTATTCTATAATTACGCGTTTTGTTATGTTATTCCTTCTGACGCACGGCTCTATTTTAGTGTTTATATAATGTAATTAAAAGTTTTAAATTGGTCCTTATTTTCTTAAATAACTAGTTTCAAAAGATAACTGTGGACTAAGGTATTTCGATCAGATAAAACAACCTAGTGAGCATTGTTTGCTGCGTACGGGTAAACAGTTAGCTAGTGTTTCATACATCCACCTATACTGAACCGGACCACACATTCGAGCTTCGTAAGGCAAGTGTATAGGCAAATGTTCCATTACATAAAAAAAAAAGTAGGAGGAAACAATCTTTCAAGTGAACACAAGATAATCAGAATGTTGAGTTCCAAGAGTAAGAGGTCTTCAACATTAGTCATCATATTTCATCATATCTCATCATTAGCTCATCATCATGCCATTAACCTCATTGACCGGTCCACCCTTTTGGGACTGGTGAGGTAGCATCATTGACCAATCCACCCTTTTGGGACTGGTGAGGGGCGTGTCCGTAGACGTGCCAAGAGAAAGGAATCCTATCATATAACTACATACTTATTCCCTAGTGTTCAATTATGCTCTTTACATATTAGGTGATGAACCTCTAGTTCTCTAGGGTAGTCCTAACACTTACATGACAACCCGGTCCTCATGATGCATGATATTATAATCATTCTACTCATAAATCATCTACATGCAATGTTCCACATACATCCTATCTCTTACACCACATAGTTCATATACTTCAGTCATACACATCATGTAAAGCATCACTTGTTGGATTATGTGCCTCAAGACAGCCTCCATGAGACATTCAAGTCTCAGGCCGCTCAGCGGAACCTCTTGTTCGCCCAGCGGTCTGAGCTTAATCCGCTCAGCGGTCAGAGCTGCATAGCTCAGCGGTCAAAGCTGTATCGCTCAGCGGTGACTCATCTCGCTCAGCGGGTTGAGGCCCGGTTTTCAAAAATATCTTTCCATCCTTATCCTCATCCTCAGTAACCTTCAGGCCGCTCAGCGGACCCTCTGACCGCTCAGCGCCTTGGAGTTCACGTTTTAAAAATTGGTTTTCTCTCTCACTCCGCTCAGTGGCGCCTGGGGCCGTTCTGCGGGTACTGGGCGAAACTGAAACAAATTGCATGATTTTCTCTCTTTCTTTTCCTTTTTTCTCATGGACACTCCTTGAGGTTCTCACACATATTCCAACCATTAAAATCCTAGCTAGTCCAGGTCACAAGACCCTTCAGAATCATCTTCCTAACCCTAGCATAACAGTTCTAACATAAATCACCATAGTTCACATAATCATCAACATCAAACATAAACAAACATAAGCTCCAAGGAGATGAGCAAATCAAGTTTACCCACTTTCTTGGGCTGCAAAGAAGGCTGGAGAGGGTGGAAGAGAGGTGGGATCCTTGGGTGAATAGCCTCCTGAACCGGTATCCTGATTTCGGCAGTATTCCCGGACCGAACGATTTTTCGGCAGAGTTTCGGCAAGGTGAGGAATATGTGAAAAAAGAATAAACATGGGGGCTATTTATAGAGAGGAGGCCGTGGGTTTTGGGGGCAGATTGGTCTTCCAATTTTGTCCCCAAAATTACCAAAATGCCCTTTTCTATTTTCTTTATTAATTAATTAATTCAAAAGATCATTCAAAGGTCAAATCAATGAATAGTAATTGAATTTTTAATTATTTTCCCTTGAAATCTGAGTTGATCACGTGGTCAATGCAGGTGTGGGGCCCACTCAGTCCCGTTTCGTTCGTTTTTGGTCGTCCCAGTCCCGGTGCATCGCGCACGGTCATCCGAAAAATATTCCGCTTATACCGTCGCGATCCTCTAATTCCCCTCTACCTAAAGGTATAATTACTTCAAGGCATTTGTGAATTTTTCTCTGGAGGAGTATTTTTCACAGATACCTTTGACCCGTTATCTCTCGTCGGCGTCCGAACAGGGTCATTCAGCTGGCGTTTCCGCGATCGCCAAAGCTATCTAGTAACAATTTGGGGTTGCTCTAGGGGTTTTATCATCTTTCCCCCCATAAGGTATGGTTTCCCAAGATTGGGGCCCACAACACAGTTCTACTGGCTAAAGGGGCCAAACGAGGCCAAACGGGATTGTTCTAGTGTCTGCGGAATCGTCCGACAGTGAACGGAACTCCGTTTTTTCGACGGTTTGATTTTTCACTAAATTCTATGGGTCACGAGGAATTCTTTGAGTGTCATCAGAGTTTCGAGAAACTAGACGGATAAATTTCTATTAATCTCTGCACGTTAACCTATACAAGATGCTCTACGAACAGTTAATCAGGGAAATTTTCACTAGGGAAGGAGCGGGATGTTACAGTAAAGATTGCATAAACACATGACAGTCATGACTTTTCCTTCCAACCAATTTTCCTTGGGCGATATTTACACATCAAGCCAAGTTAGATGCATAACCGTTACGAAATTTAAGAGTTTGCAACCAACAAAGAACACTTTGAACTTGTTGCTTGTTGAGGATATAGCAAGCCTTCAGCTTAATGAAACGACCGCCAGAAATCTCTTGTAAATTCAACTCAGGGCGTTTACAAACCTCTTTCAAGTCCAGTCTTGCTTTCTCGTTGCCTTTAGTTTGATGAGTGTTCATAAAAGTATGCATTATATTATCAAAAACATTCTTTTCAATATGCATGACATCAAGACAAATCCCAGAATATGCTCTTCTTCGTCCAGTTATGTTGTTCCCCGTAACCTGGAAGCATAACATTTCTACTCTCAGTAATCTTCGATATCTGTCTAACCCTCCTCCAAATGTCACAACCACTTAATCTTTGCAAAGGCTCTTCATTTTCAATTTTGTTTTTCCGAAACTCATACTTGTTGTTCCTGAACATGTGATCTGCTGGCAAGAACTTCCTGTGACAATCAAACCAAGATTGTTTTCCTCCATGTGTTAGCCGGAATGCTTTGGTGTCTTCCATACATACTGGACATGCCAACATTCCTGCTGTCATCCATCCAAACAGCATACCATAAGCAGGAAAGTTGTTAACAGTCCACATCAAAAATGCCCTCAACATAAAATTTTGCTTCATGGACACATCGTAGCACACCTGGACTCCACAACATGTTTATTTCATCTATCAATGGTTGAAGAAAACATCAATTTTAACTTTTGGGTTGCTCAGCCCGGGGATCACGAAAGATAAGAACACATAAGGATTTTTCATGCACATTTCAGGAGGCAAATTATACGGTGTAACGACAACAGGCCAACATGAGTACGGTTTGCTAAATTGATTGTTAGGAGCAAACCCATCCAAACAAAGACCTAATCTAACATTTCGAGGTTTTGCGGCGAAGTTGGGATAAACTCGGTTGAAGTGTTGCCTTGCTTTTCCATGAGACGGGTGAGTCAGGCGACCACCATTGTTCTGAAAATGCCATCTCATGTGCGGTGTTGAACTTATCGAGGCAAACAATCTTTTCAGTCTTGGGATTAACGACAAATAATGCACTATTTTATAAAGAACATTCTTGTATCTCCCTGGATCAACTCTCTTAGGTTTAGACCTAGCAGCGCCACAAAATTTGCATTCAGTTAAGGTTGCATCATCCATATAGTACAACATACAGCCCGTTCGACAACAGTCAACCTTCATGGACTGCAAGCCAAGTTTAGATAAAAAAAATTTGGCTTAATAAAAGTTTGTCGGTATGTCATTATTCGGTAATGTTAGCTCCTTGATGAACGAAAGTCATTGATCAAATGATCTTTTAGATTGATTAGCCTCTGACTTCATAGTCAACATCCTAACTGCCACAGATAATTTTTAATGGACAGATCCTTCCCATACCGGAGTATTTGCTTCTTCTAATAAACTATAAAAGTTTTTAGCATCTGTATTAGGTTCTTCGTCAAGCATATTACCATCGAAGGCATTGTTAACCATTTATGCAAATCTATCATTATTATTAAATTGAAATTTTTTGTTTCATCATCTTGCTCAATACATGTGCGACTTGCACTTCCCCCTTCGTAATGCAACCTACTGAACTCATTGACACCGTTAACATCCACCTCTCTGTGGTCTGTCCATATCCAGTAATGCGGCTCAAACTCATGCTTATACAGACGCATTCTAACCATTTCAACATCCAATATTCTACATCGCTTGCACGAAGAATGTAACACCCTAGCTAACTGCATACCCTCGAGTAGTACGCAATGCTCACTAGGTTGTTAATCATTTGGTGGGATTACTTATAGTCCTTTATTATCTTTTGAAAATACAAGATTAAGGAAAATATGGACCATTTTAAAACTTTTACACTTATTACTTTATTTGCAAAATATGAGCCACGTGTGAATCAAAACATATAATACAAACGATAGAGCTGAAGTTTAAAAGTAATAATCGTTACTGGCATAAATAATTACATAAACAAGTATCTGGTCCATCACAAATTACAACCCACAGAGTATCATAACAGTTTACATATACAAGCCAAATATCTCAAAATACATATCAAAATATATCAAAATATAGCAAAATATCCATCTGAGGCCAAGCTAGACTGGCTGATCCTCGGTCTTCTACTGCTCCACGTGCGGCTCCTCATAGGGCTCCTCGTAGCCCTCATACTCTTCGCCTGCTCCTGGAAGCATAAGAGAGTGGGGGGTGAGAACAGTCGTCCTCAGTGGTTAACCTTGGCGTAGGGGATCTTTTTTCTCACTCATCAACCAGGCCGCTCAGGTGTTTCTAAGTGAACATGCATACTACCATCCTACTGATTATTATCTAGCCTAAGGTCCTGAACGGCTTTATCTACTTTACTAGGTGACTGGGGAACTAGTCTTGCTTATCTAAGTTCTCATGCTTGTTAACTTTTCTCACGTATATACATAGCCGTCTCGAGCGTTCTCTTGACGGTATTTACTTCATACACATGCTCATATACATTATCATATACTTATGCATTACATACTCATTCATCATACCATTTCATATTCATTCATTTCATACTTTATGCATGCTAACTTTGAGACTCTCTCATGCGTGCCGGCTAACTAATGGACCGGGACGCATCCTGCTTTCCATGCTCTCGGCTAACTAATGGACCGAGGCTGCGTCGGCTCCCAGCTAACTAATGGACCAGGGCCGCGCTGAGTCTTTCCCACTCATGTAGATGCGGCCAAACATCTACAACCTGCTTCTGTCCTCTGATTGATGTCGACCAGGCAGTGCTATAACCTGAGTGGTTGCGAACCACCGCGGATAACTAATGTTCCGTCTCCGATCATCAATAGAGATAACCGTCCACCTAGTGGGAGGGCGAGGGGTTGGCCCTATGACACAACCAAGTGGAGATCCATACATCATCATCATTTCATAGGCGTGACGTCACCCTTTCTCATTCATCTTTTCTTTCTTTCTTTCTTTCTTTCTTTTCCTTCCTTCCCATTAACCAATCCACCCCTTTGTGGGGACTGGTGAGGGGCGTTTCTGCCAAGAGAGATGCTTCCTATCTTATAGCTACATACTTGTTCCCTAAGGTTCAATTATGCTCTTTAAACTTTACGTGATTAACCTCTAGTTCTCATGATGCATGATAGCATAATCATTCCTAACATACATATTCTACGTGCAATGTTCCACATACATCATCATAAACATAACTCATTCATTCATCATACACATACTTGTAACCACTCAACAACTTCGGGGTCCTCCGCGGAAACCCACTCAACATCACTCCTGGTGCCCACTCAGCGCTCTTCACGTAACCTTCTCAGCACTCCAGGGATCCTCTGCGGAACCCATTCAGCACCACTCCTAGTGAAACACCCTAGCTAACTGTTTACCCGTACGTAGTAAACAATGCTCACTAGGTTGTTATCTACTCGGTCGGAATACCTTAGTCCATAGTTATCTTTCGAAAATAGTGGCTTAAGAAAATAAGGACCAATTTTAAAACTTTTCATTTACATTGGATAAATACTAAAATAGAGCCATGCGTCAGAAAGAATAATATAACCAAGCGTATAACAGTATATTAATAAAGCATTTATTATACATTCATGTGGTCCATCATATCTGTCACATAGTTGTATATACAGTAAGTAAGCTACACCTAACATGTACATAAACTGAAATATCATCTACAGAATCTGAAATATATAACATCAGACTACAAGGCTACTGGAATATTACTCAGTAGGCCTTTGGCAAAAATCCTGGCATCCAGCTTTCTAAGTCCATCTACTATCACGGCCGCTCATGGTGCTGCGGCGGCTTATCAGCATTCACAAAATATGAGGCATCTTCGATACCTGAAGTCATAAAACAGTGGGGATGAGAACGGTAGGTTCTCAGTGGAAATAACTCTAGTACCTGTATCTCGCGTTTCATTAGGTCGGACTTCAGGCCGCTCAGAGATTTCTAAGTGTACATACATACTAGATATCCTACCATTTATTATCTGGCCTATCTGAACGGCTTTATCTACATTACTATGTGACATGGGAACTACTCTTGCTTACTACATTCTCGTGCTGATTAACATTTCGTGGATACACGTAACCGTCTCGAGCGTGCTCTTGACGGTACTGACACAACAACAGACTATACATTCGGAATACTCAAAAGGCATAACAGAATACATTCAGAATTCATTCAGTATAACAGAATCATCAGAGTATGCATCACATAGTCATCAGAATAAACATGACAGAATCTTTAGAATATGTCTAGCAGAGTCATCAGCATAAACATGACAGAATCATCAGAATAATTATGCCTAACGGAATGTACATGTACATAACAAAATATGACAGCATAAACCTGCATAACAGCATAACCTGCTTTGGAATATGTGTTATTCCCACCATAGTAATGTCCTCTGTTGACATTAGTACGACGGAATAACCTCGCACCCTCAGTGTAGGCCGACACTGTCTAGACCTTCCTGCGGTGGGCTTCCACCTGCCGTGTGCCCCCTCGGGACCCCTCGACAGTGGGCGGATATTGTACCCCCACCTAGGCTTGCCCCCTTTCGACAATGCAAAGGCGTGGTAACCGCACACCTCCAGGTATGCCATATCGACACCACCTGTGGCGGGCTTCCACATTCAGGATGCCTTAACCTCCTGAAGTGGGATCATAGTGTGGCTCACGTGATCACGACCTTTTCAGCATGTGGCATATAGCCATTATCAGCATTGGGCATTTGCCCTTGCTCAGCATTGGGCATTGGCCCCGTTTCAGCAATTTTTCAGCATGTTCAGCATTTGCAGCATTTTCAGCATTTCTATACTTGCAGCATGTTATATCTTGTTTCCTATGGTTCATTTCAGAATCTTTATTTATCTCAGATTTATTTCTAATCCTTTGACTTGAGGTAACATGAATGCATGAAACACTACAGATTATATCACAGACTACATATCATTCACAGAGTCATCTACGACATATACTTCACATATTCACATACGGCATATACT
>QANU01076685.1:0-52831 GCA_003254905.1 Nissolia schottii | reverse complement strand
CTAGCGGGCATCGGGCTGTTACAGATGGTATCAGAGCCAGGGCCCGAGCCGGTGTGCCTGCCGGGGGCGGCAGGAGCCCCAAGGGGGGTGGGGTTCCCAAGTCCCACATCGGTTGGGGAGGTGAACGAAGAGGTCCTTATAAGGCCTTGGATACCTTCCCTTAGCAAGACGCGTTTTCCGGGGCGGTTGATGCCAAGCCGGGGGAACAAATCCGTGAGGTTGATGCCAAAGCGGACAATATCTTGCTAGCGGGCATCGGGCTGTTACAGATGGTATCAGAGCCAGGGCCCGAGCCGGTGTGCCTGCCGGGGGCGGCAGGAGCCCCAAGGGGGGTGGGGTTCCCAAGTCCCACATCGGTTGGGGAGGTGAACGAAGAGGTCCTTATAAGGCCTTGGATACCTTCCCTTAGCAAGACGCGTTTTCCGGGGCGGTTGATGCCAAGCCGGGGGAACAAATCCGTGAGGTTGATGCCAAAGCGGACAATATCTTGCTAGCGGGCATCGGGCTGTTACAGATGGTATCAGAGCCAGGGCCCGAGCCGGTGTGCCTGCCGGGGGCGGCAGGAGCCCCAAGGGGGGTGGGGTTCCCAAGTCCCACATCGGTTGGGGAGGTGAACGAAGAGGTCCTTATAAGGCCTTGGATACCTTCCCTTAGCAAGACGCGTTTTCCGGGGCGGTTGATGCCAAGCCGGGGGAACAAATCCGTGAGGTTGATGCCAAAGCGGACAATATCTTGCTAGCGGGCATCGGGCTGTTACAGATGGTATCAGAGCCAGGGCCCGAGCCGGTGTGCCTGCCGGGGGCGGCAGGAGCCCCAAGGGGGGTGGGGTTCCCAAGTCCCACATCGGTTGGGGAGGTGAACGAAGAGGTCCTTATAAGGCCTTGGATACCTTCCCTTAGCAAGACGCGTTTTCCGGGGCGGTTGATGCCAAGCCGGGGGAACAAATCCGTGAGGTTGATGCCAAAGCGGACAATATCTTGCTAGCGGGCATCGGGCTGTTACACCTGGTGCCCGCTCATCAACTTTCTAGACTCCTCTCAATCACTCTCCGCGGAATCACTCAGCACCATCCCAGGTGCCCGCTCATCAGCTTTATAGACTCCTCTCAGTCACTCTCCGCGGGATCACTCAGCACCAGCCCAGGTGCCCGCTCATTAACTTTCTAGACTCCTCTCAGTCGCTCTCCGCGGAATCACTCAGCACCACCCCAGGTGCCCGCTCATCAACTTTCTGGACTTCTCCCAATCACTATCCGCGGAACCACTCAGCACCATCCCAGGTGCCCGCTCATCAACTTTCTAGACTCCTCTCGGTCACTCTCTGCGGAACCACTCAGTGCTTACTCCTTTACTTATTTTCTCTCATTTTCTCACATTCACCCTCAGGGATCCTCCGCGGAATCCACTCAGCCATACCTGACGAACCAGAATTTGTTTTCTTTGTTTTTCTCGCTTTTCTTTCCCCTTTGCTCATGGATGCTCCTTGAGTTCTTTTCACATATTTCAACCATCATACACTAAGCTAGTCCAGGTCACATGACCCTTCAGAATCATCTCCTAAGTCCTAGCATAGCATTTCTAACATAATTTATCATAAGGCATACAAGCGAAGAACAAAGGAGGTCAGTCAATGGAAAGAGGCAGAGCAAGGGAAGAGAAGGGAGGAAGGGATGGGAAGAGAAGGGAGAAAAGGAAGAGAGGAAGAAGAAGAAAGGAGAAGAAAATGGGAAGAAGAGAAATGAAATTTGACTAAGTGTCTGGCTTGGACATAACCATCGAACATAACCGGCGGTAAGTGTACAGTCTGATGGCAATACAATGTACAAAACGCAAAGTTTTATTAAAACTATTACCGTCGGACATGTCCGACGATAACAAGTATCCCAAAACGCTGTGTTTTATATTCGAAGATTATCGTCGTTTCATGAAAATTATCCTACGGTAACTAAAAAAGTGGCACTAATTTTTGGTGCCAAAATATTTCTGTTACCGTCGGCGTAACCATAACCGACGGTAACCATTTTACCAAACACAATGTTCCATGTTGAACATAAAATGCAACGTTTTATGTTCGAAGCTTACCGTCGGTTAATGAAAACTATCCGACAGTACCCAAAAAAGTGGCGCCAATTTTTGGTGCCAAAATATTTCTGCTACCGTCGGCTTAATTATCACCGACGGTAACCATTTACCAAACACAGCGTTCCATGTTGAATACAAAACGCAGCGTTTAGGACGTACCTTACATCGGATATGTCCGATGGTAATACCCTATATCCTATACTCTAAACCCAATGATGTTATGCAAAATGCGTCATTTTGTAAGCAACTTACCGTCGGATATGTCTGAAGGTAATACAACCCTTGCTTTATTGGTCATTATGTATTAATTATTATTTTTCTTATGTGTGTTTATTATTGTTTATTATTACTTGTTAATAATTATATTAACTTTTCTTATTTTTTCTTTGTTATTTTTTGTCATATTTTTATTTAACATATAATTTTTTTCATTGATTATTATTTATTCGCAATTAAAAAATTTGCTTTTAGAAATTTAATTTATTTTTTTATGCAAGCAATTTAATTTATTTTATGTATAAATACACTTTAGATATAACATATATTTTATTCATTGAAAGAAATTAATTAAAAAGTTTAACTTAAAAAACTACAAACTAAAAAATTTCACATTAATTAAAAAGTTTAAATTAAACAACTACAAACTAAAAATTATTCTCCTAAAGCGGCGGGAGGGCCGTCATCATCGTTCTCGGAAGACGAAGAAGAGGAGGAGGCGGGAAGCTCTAACTACGGGGGATTCTGCGTGTTGCTCCCTCTTAGCGCACACCCACCGATGGCACACATAAACACTTGGAGAACTTGGTTCAGCTTTTCTTTTTGCTTCCTCATCTTCTGCTTTAGTTTCTTCTTTTTCGCCTTCTGCCTCTACTGCGCCTCCTCCCACCTCAATACCTATTGATGCAGCTCCTGGTTCAACTTGAACACAGTTTACCGCAGCTCCTCAAACTCTGCTGGTGTATCCCCAGTAGATGCAGAAGCAGATCTACTGCCGCCCCCTAACGTTAACGGTCAGCTGTGTGCCTCATCCGTAAACCCGATTACAGTTCCTGTCGCCAGACACGCGGTTCCATATCTCTGTTTCATCCACAGGAGGGGGCGCACTGCCAAGGGGTGCACTCTGCGTCTGCTGACTCTGAGCCTCCAAAAAAGCTTCTTCAAATGCAACCTACGTAAATAATTGATAAAAATTAACGTTTTTAAGAAAGTGTAAAAATACATCACATACCCTACATTTTCATTCATTCACAAATAAATGTAAATAAAAGGAGGTTAAAAATCTCTTCATTTTCGCTCTAAACCTCTCCATTCCCTTCTTATTCTTCTATCTTTGATTCCTTCAATTTTCTCCTAACTCCTAAACAAAGCCTTAGAGAAAAATGTTATCAATGAATATACATATCAATTCATTATTTAACAAAAAGAAAATAAATAAAATATTAGCAATAGATTTTTTTTAGATATAATAAACATCTAGTGAGATTCTTATTTATTTTGATGACTATTATATCAGAACATTTGTTTGTAACATATGTGTACCAATAAGTGAAAAATCTTACCGACATAATTACTAATGAATATATCAATAAAGTCCAACACAGTTGGTAGATGACTGAACTCATTAAGTATTTGGCCAAAGATTTGATTTCTTCCAATATGAATGAAAAAGGCTGTGCTGGGAGAGACACATTCACTTCGGTGATTTCAAAGCTTCAAAGGGGATTAGTCGGCTATCAACGGCAGACACCTCCTAAAATTAAAAAAAAAAAAAAACAAATTGCCAATGAATATATTATGACATCCTTATCAACAAAAAATTATTATATCGCCAAATGAATTAATTCTCTTGGTATCTCTGAATTTCAACCTTTATATCTCTAAAAAAATTATTATATTAATAAATGAATACGTTTGTTAGCTATCTGTCAAAATTACCTTATCATTCAGTTATTTCCAAATATAGTAGCGATAAATGTTAACGCTTATAATTGGCAGTTTCGATTGCGGGGATTCTCCTACAAGTTTGGACTAGAGTGGAGGAGATTTTGAAGCCCTACCTTGTCTGCGAGCTTCGACAACTCCTCTTCACCTCAACAAGTTTTTCTTCACCTCAACAAGTTTGGCTTCGTTGGGATCCTCCCAC
This sequence comes from Nissolia schottii, assembly GCA_003254905.1. NCBI lineage: Eukaryota > Viridiplantae > Streptophyta > Magnoliopsida > Fabales > Fabaceae > Nissolia > Nissolia schottii. The sequence continues at coordinate 48,607 of QANU01076685.1, read as the reverse complement.
TATTGATTGGATCAAAGTAAACTTTGTTGGCTCCTTCTTCCTTCACTTGGATCATGCTGCTTGTGGGGGGGGTGCCATTAGGGATTGCCAGGGTNTGGGGGGGGGGGGGGTGTCATTAGGGATTGCCAGGGTAGTTTTTTGTGAGCTTTTCCCTATGATCTAAGCCGTCATTCCATCACACATGTTGAGCTTTGTTTGGGGGTGTCTTTCATGGTATCTAGTTAGCATCGAGTTTGGGTCGTGATTTTATTGTCATGGAAATTGATTCTATGGTGGCCATCAACCTTATTGAGAGTGACTATTCTCGTTCCCATCCATGTGCCCCTATCTTACTAGAAATTAGGCACTTATTCAGTCGATTCACTCAAGTGTTTTGCTTATATGTGCCCAGAGAGGCAAATGGTTTGGCAGATCAGCTTGCGCGTTATGGCCATAGCCTCCCATTTGGTTTTCATGACTTTTGTAGTGTTTTTACCTTGGTTTTCTTCTAGTTTATTTGTTGATTGTACTAGTATTCCCGTTTTAAGGGGATCTTGTTGGTTTTGTTTTGTTTGGGCCTTTCGCCCTTTTAATCAAAAAAATAAAATAAAATTGGTAAGTAGTGTGGAGTGTCAATTTCTTGAATACAAATAGGATGGAGTGTCATTGTCTGTGAAGTTTGGGGTTGATTGTCATTTACACAAATCTTAAAGGATGGAGTGTTAATTTTGGAAAAGTTTGAGGTTGATTTTCATTTCTACACTTTTATATTTTAAAAAGTTTATTAACTTAATATTTTCTTAAATGAGTAAAATAGACCAAATTAATAAAAAGAAAAATGTTTAGGCTTGCTAACTTTTATTTGCCTAATTATCCTCCTAACAATTACTAATTAATGACAGTTGACAATAATATTTTTTTCTTCTTATTTTGCTCCCAAAATTACCGATTATCATCATGAGAGGTGTTACGAAAATAATCAGATCAGATAGTTAGTAGAATGAAATTAAGTATTACTTAAAAAAAGTGAATTTTTTTAGTTTCCTTACTATATTAGGATAAATTTTTGCATGCTCCTAGAGCATATTTAATATGTACTCTAAAAACATTAATAATCATTTATTATCTAATTTTTATATATTTTATAAATATTATGATAATGTTGTTTGAACGCTTGTTAATTATGTTCTAAAAACGTGTAAGAATATTTCTTCACAAATAATTTTTATTTTTCAAACCCTTCATAGTTGTTCCAAAAAGTAAAAAAATTGCCAAGGGAGTGCCACGTAGGGTACTATAGATGAATTGGCAACTTCTCATTGGTGCTTATGACATTGTCCCTCCGTCTACGTTGCAAATCTCAGTTAAAGGTTACTTACTGCAACCAACTCAAAGGGCGAAAGAGAGAAACGACGACAGCAAACAATGGCAGCGCGAAAGAGGCTCTCTTCAGCGACAGAATCACCATCAACCGAACCTTCTTCAGCGAAGGAAAGCACGCAGCAGCGCAACAAGCCGCAAGAGAAACCCAACGCTGCTGCTTCAGACCCTCCAATTGCGCCTCCCAAATGGGGCCTCGTCCTCAAATTCTCCCTTCTCTGCATCCCTTACTTCTACATCCTCTTCTTCCATTACAGCGTCGAGCCAGAGCTTCGAAGATCCATCGTCATCAATGCTGGCATGAGCCTGGCAGGGTTCCTCGTCACCGTCAAGATGATCCCGGTCGCCTCCAGATACGTTCTGAAGCGCAACCTCTTCGGTTATGATATCAACAAGAAGGGTACCCCTCAGGGCAACGTCAAAGTGTGAGTCTTTCTATTTAGGTTTTCCGGATCATAAAGCGTAACCTCTTCGTCTTGTTTTTTGAACCTTGATTGGGCATTTGGTTGGATTTAGGTTCAATTTTGGAAATTTTAATGTGATTTTCTTCTTTTGTAATTCAGGATAAGTCTTTGTGTGTGATATGGTTGCTCTTTCATTTGAGAGATTTCTACTCTAAAATTTGAGATTTATGTAATTCCATGTCAGTCGGTAGATCCGTTTTTAATCATATAGTTGTAGTTCATGGATTCTTCAACACAGCCCAATGGAAAATATATTGTTTTCTTTTGATATGTTGATCTTGACTTGCGCGGGGTTCTCTCTTTTTCAACTTTGAATTTTAATAAATATGTTGTGAAAAACTTATACGATGCCATCTACCAGACTAAGGCTTCACTTGCTATTCTGTAAATGTGGATATGTAAGTGAATCAATTTTATGTTATTTATCCTTCTTTCTCTGTATTTTCCCCTCATTCCTTTGTCATTGTAGTTCTTTGAATTTGGCATTTACAATTTATATTTTGATTTAAGTGGGGATACATATGATAACAATGGGGATATCACAACAAGACATTGCTGTTGCAGATGATTTACTGAAAAATAATTGTTTGAGGTGCTTGGAACATTTAGCACATAGAGATCAAATATAAGTTGGATAGCGTAGAAGAAAGATTGTTAATGCACTTTGGTAAAATTTATGAAACTTGTAGGTAAGAAGTAATTTGTGAACAAACCTAGGATTTATTTAGTAATACGCGTATACGGTATGTTTATATTGTGTTATTGATGGGCAGAAAGGATTCTAATCAGCAATGTTAAATTTTTGGTACTAAGTTTTGTATGATAACTTGAATTAGTGAATATTTGCTTCCAGATCTTATCTCGGAGAAGTGGTGAGTGAAATTCAAAATGTGGGAGAACGACTATTTAGTATTTCACTAATGACATATTTCTTGCTCCTTGTTGACTATGCTACATTTTTCTGTGCAGGCCTGAGTCATTAGGTATAGTTGTTGGTATTGTCTTCTTGGTTGTGGGAATCTTATTTCAGTATTTTAACTTCACAGCAGATTCAAATGTAAGTATTTATTATTGTTAGTTACAAGTATGGTAATCTGACAACTCAGTTCAGTGCTAGAATTTTCTTACTGATATCGATAGAAGAGTTGAACATTTAATTTTTAATGTTTTGATTTTGCAGTGGCTTGTTGAGTACAATGCAGCATTAGCTTGCATCTGTTTCATGACATTGCTTGGATTTGTTGATGACGTCCTTGATGTCCCATGGAGAGTGTGAGTATATAAATTTTTCATTACTTGTTTCTGGGATTTGTGTGTCAACTAATGTTAGAATAGTTTCTTTTTTGATTTTATGTCAATGCGAAGAGCAGAAAGTTGCTACTCCCATCAATTGCTGCACTTCCTTTGTTAATGGCATATGCTGGACACACAACAATAGTTATACCAAAGCCACTTGTCCCACATATTGGGATAGAGATTTTGGACCTTGGTAAGCTTTCCACAACTCTATGGTAATGACATTTAAGGAGTTACTAGTTACTGCAAAAGATTCACTAGTTTTACTATTTTGTGATGATGCAGGATGGTTATATAAATTATATATGGGGTTATTGGCCGTTTTCTGCACAAATTCCATCAATATACATGCTGGAATAAATGGTCTTGAAGTTGGGCAGACTGTGATTATCGCAACAGCGGTGAGTTTCAAAGCTTGTAAAAGCAAACAGAATCTATTTTGGATCCAGATTATGATATATACTGTGGGTTTGCAGATTGTGGTACACAATATTATGCAAATTGGAGCATCAACAGATCCTGAATATAAGCAAGCACATGCATTCTCTGTTTACCTTGCTCAGCCCTTGCTAGCTACCTCTTTGGGTTTACTTTCATATAACTGGTATCTAATTATTTATCTTTATCATGGTGTTTGAAACCTTTTTTGCATGCCCAAGAGTAGTTTACTAACAATCTGTTGTGCTTGTCTTTCTAGGTACCCTTCTGCAGTTTTTGTTGGTGACACGTATACATACTTTGCTGGAATGACTATGGCTGTGGTTGGTATTTTAGGCCATTTTAGGTATATCCTTACTTTTTCTGACAAAAGAATTAATTTTGCTATTGTTTTTGTGTTTCAGTTCTTATTAGGCATAAAATTATACCTGAGATTCTAAGTTTTGCACCACTAGTCTTGCTTTTTGTTCTAAAGGATCACTCATGGAGACGAATTTATAGTCAATCTTCGTTTTTTCCTTTTTAAGTTTAAAATTGTTAATAAATGTTTATTTGCTTGTTTGGCTTGAACCTTTGCTTTTGTCAAAGAGAACTTTGGTGGAAATGATTTTGCAGCATTTTTATAAGGAAACCTACATACTACAACCATTGCTTTTCTCATCATTTCTTTCTTTAATAAATAAATAAAATACAGCATTTGAATGTAAAATTTGGCTTTATTAGTTTAGTTATTAATTATCAGTAAAATCTTACTCGGTTGTTGATTTTTAGTTTTAACCATCTTCTGATCGTTAGCAATGTCAATAGGAATTCTGTTGTGATAGACATGATTAGTAAATTTTGTACACAGATATTGGAGAATTTCTAATAACCAGGGATTCAATTCCTCTCTTAGTACATTGCATTAAGTTGAGAAACGCATAAAACAAGACATTTAAAAGAATTTATGTGATAAAGTAGTTAAGGTTCTGTGGCAGTGCTCAGTATCTGCTGGTCTCCAGTGTCTTTGGCTGGAAAAGAATGTTAGAATTTTTATGGGAACTTCTTTGTCTTTAGACAACATTTGGGATAGGGTTTTTATTTAAGCTTGTCTGTGGTGGTGTTTCTCTGTTAGATATGCTGAGAATTTGCAGGCCTTGTTACATCACTAAATCGCTAAGATCCAGGATGTTTTCTTTTGCTTTCTTCTGGTGTGTTGTATTCTTTTCTTTCTCCTTAATAATATTTTAACCAAAAAGAAAAAATTCTCTTTTGTTTCTCCTGACATGATCTTTTAACATAAAGGGATCAAAATCCATACTAATGATAACAAAGGGAGGAGAAAACTGAAATGTGTTTTATAATATGAAATATGAATATCACCAGGGACAAAAATGGAAATTAAAAGATTACATGGTGGAATGAAAAGTACAAATTGGACTAAATATTTCTATCATTGGTTTAGTTTGCCCTATTGAAATGTATGTAAGGTAGTGTTTGGTTTTTATCCTGAGACAGAGACGTTGGAGAGAAAAACATCTTTGAAGAATGAGACAGACAAAAATACCCAAAATTGTTTCTTATAATTTTTAAACTAATTTATGTACCTTCAAAAAGGAGAGGAACATGAGAGGCATGTCTTTACTATCCCACTATCTCTATTCTTTCTGTCTAGGACAAGAACCAAACTGCTACCAAAGCAAAACCAGAGAAGTAAATACATGAATTGCAAACAATAGTCGAAACAGGAACAGTGATGTAACTTGCTCTGCAGGGCCTGAGAGTCCTGTGGCACTCTTCCTCAATACCCTTACATCAAAACTGACCTGAACCTTCTCAATTGACACATCATCCAACTTATATGCAACTTCTCCCCTCAATTTGCACTTGGCATTACATTAACTGCTAGTTAGGCAGTTACTCCTATCTCCTGTGCTCACCCTTATTCTTCCTAACATACACTTCTTAATTGGTGGTTTGCTAATATTATGCCATTCAGAACTCATCCCGTGCACAATACAAGGATTCTCTTGCTTATTAGGGGTACTAAATATTTACTGTCGGCAAATATGATGCCATAAACAAATGGACCATGGAATTTTCGTCACAATCATATAATGAACAAGAAAAATGTAGAACTTGTAATAATGACCTTCCAAGTTTACTTGCACTGCATATAATAGAAAATAAGGTAGTTTGAGGTGGGGATTTTCCATGACAAGTTTATATGTGTCGAGAACAAAATAAATATATTTCATATCTTAGATTTGTCTTAATTGATTTAGTTTATTCTAAGTTGATTTCCTTCCATTATGCATTGATTCTCTTTCTAGCCTATAAATAGGCACATCTCTTTGTAATGGGACACATATCTATTCAGTAATACCTTTCTTGCTCTCTAATTACCTCTCTAATCCTATTTTATTATTTCCTTTACACCACCATGAAACTTAACATGGTATCAGAGCGGTATCATCCTCCGTGACCTGGCTTGTGACTCTCCTACTACTAGGGTTCTATTCTAAAATGGGAACTCTATTTTAATTTCTCTCCATTATTCTTTATTGTCTAATTTTTTTTCCTTAAGTTCTTTTTGCCCAAACTGTGCCCCTTTCCAGTTTGTCAACCCTACCACTATTGTGTATCACTTCCAGCAGGCTCAGCCACCATCCTTCGTTGTTTATAGTTTCCGGCGAACCCTATTCTGACGTCCGACATGCCCCCACATGCCCCAACACACCGCCAACAGTGTTCGTGAACTGTTCGTAGACCTCCTCTTCCGGTATCTTTTTAGGCCATCGTCTTCATCCCTAGTGTCACCTCCTCCGCACGACTCATTCCCTGAAGTTGCGTCCCGATCTAGAGCTTCACGTGCCCACACACGTGTCTGATTCCTTTGTCACGTAGTCCACTGGCTGCTGTCCTCCTCCGCGAGTGACGGTGCGTCCGACATCATTTCCGGCCGCCCCTGTCACTGTTGAACTCACCTCAGCCTCCTTGTTCTGGATCTGTCCTCCTCCTGTTCAGCAAGCCACTGCTCAGTCACACGCTTTTTTGGTTTCTGATTTTGACCCTATTTGTGTGTGACCCATGACAGTGGAAGACAGAGCATTTCCAACCTGTTCATGTACCTGCCGCCTCCGTTTGTTTGCTGTTGGTGCCTTTGTTTTGCCACTACAGTGTATAGCTTGTGAGGGGGAGTCTTTTTGATAGTCGCAGTGCTTCATTCCTGTGCTACCATCATGCCTACATTTTGGTGGTTCCGGTGCTTCATTCCCGTGCTTACCATTGTGCCTTATTCCAGTTGTTTATTTTTGTGCTTACCATTGTGCCTTATTCCGGTGGTTCCGATGCTTCATTCCCAGGCTACCACTGTGTCTACACCATTTGTTTCATCTCTAGTGAGCTACTTACCTTTCTTGCTCGTTGATTATCTCTCTAATACTATTTTATTATTTCCTTTGCACACCATGAAACTTAAAAAAATGCATCAAGGGAAAATCCCTTTTTTCTCCTTATTAATAAACTTTTTTTCCCCCAATATTAACATTTATGCCTTATATCAGATGACGTGATTGGTCATCAACTAAGAACTGGAGAAGAGAAAAACAATATATAATGCCATTAATGCTAATGTTTGGGAATTTTATCAATCCATTCAGTTGATATTTATGAGCATCAGAGTATGAATTACTGTGATTATTAATTGCCTCAATAATTTCTCTCTTAATTTCTGCTCCAGTGAAACACTCTTGATCTTCTTCCTACCACAAGTTTTGAACTTTCTCTTGTCACTCCCCCAGGTTTGACACTAAACAAATCTTTCCATTTTTGTTTTGGATTTGTCATAATGTAAAATCTTCTGAGTATGTCTGACATATAACAATACATTTTCCTCCAGCTTTCTGGCTATGTTCCATGTCCACGTCATCGACTGCCAAGGTAGGCTTTGACAGATTATATCTCATTGATTGTTGCAGGCATCTTCTATGTATTTGTTTGGTTGAAACCTCGTGTATGTCTGCTCATTCAGGTTTGACCCTCAAACTGGACTATTGACCGGGACAAACGACGGGACACTTGTTAACTTCTTCTTAAGAAATCTAGGCAGGAAATCAGAAAAGACACTTTGTATTTATCTTCTTGGATTCCAGGTGATTCCCTCTTCCTTTTTTCTTTTGCCCCCCTAGCTGCTTTTTTCATTTTCTCTTTAAAAATAGAACTTTAAAGTGCAACGACATATTCGTGTTATTCAAGAAAACAATGGTTCATGGTCATAATCAGCTGCAAAGATAATAGTGAACTTGCTTTATTTTGTTTAGGGATGGTGCAAAGTTTTTATCTAAACGGGTAAAACTGTTTAGAACATTAACTTTTTATCTTTAATATTTCATTCACGTGTATGTAACTGATTTCATTTTTTTTCATGAGGCTTGCATTCCAGTTCGATTTAACTGTCAAACATGGAAAAAAAAAAAAAAAAGGTTTGGCTAACAATTGCCCTAGTGTCCTGAGGCAGTTATTAAGAATTAAAAAAAAAAAGGGAAAAGTTTTATTAAAGAGAGAATTTTTTAAAACTTAGAAGCATTCAATACATTGAAAGGTCCACAAGTTTCCATTTTTGATTAATAAGTGTCTAAAGTGCAATCTTTAGCAAGATCGAAGCCGAGGGCTAGTAGTTCACAGGGCATCTCTTTTGGTCCAGTGTCAATGGGTACTTAAAGGAGTTGTGCTCAATTTTTACTGGTGGATGTATAATGGGTCCAAACCAAAAATATATTTATTTTCCAAAAAAAAAAAAACTGTAGGAAAACCTAGAAGAGGCCTACCATGAACATTATTGTGAGATTATCATTCTTATCAAAATATTTGTCCAAGATTACTTGTCATTTGATTGGATTAAGGGAACATTAAATATATTCTAATAACTATAGTACTAATTACTCCGAATTAACTTAGTCTACACATTCTATATTTTTTTAATCTTTGTGCTAATCAAATGATTTCTTAACGTTTGTGTTTGTCTAAAATGACAATAGAAAGTGAATGGAGGGAGTAACTTTTCTCTAAGCAATGCTCGAAAGACCTAACAAATTAATTTACAAACACCTATGAATGACACTTTGACTGTTTTAGGGACAAAAAAAGAAAAATGCCAAATGTTAGTGGGTAGGTTGATTTATAGGTTAAGTTAGGTTCTCCAAGCATTTTTTTTTTCCTTATCTCTTTATTAAGGAGAATGATAAGAAAAATGTTTGGGAGACTTAACTTATCAACTTACATATTAACCTACCTATGAATTATGAATGACCTTATTCATTTTTGTTCTTATTTGGTTCCTAAAATGGCCAAATATCATTAAAAAAAATGGGTAGATTAATTTGTAGATTGATTTGTTAGGTGTCCTGAACATTACACTAATTGTATTAGTAATTGTTTTAATCAACATTTTTTATTTTATTCGGACAGGCTATTGCATGCGGTTTCTGTTTCATGTTGAGGTATTTCCTTGCTGGTTGGTACAAATGAAAGCACGAAGCTAATATTAAGATATGGGTGAAAAGCACACGCGAGGCAGGATGGTGTTGTATAATCATTTTTTGTAACAGTTTCTTTCTAGTGTCAGCATAGGGATATAGGTTGCGAAAAACTCCTTTTTTGTAACCCAATGACTATTTTTCTCCGAAGGGGGTTGAATATAAATTTTTTGTAGTATCTAAGACACGTCATTAGAACTTATAGTATGACTAAATAAAAGTTGACTGTCATTCAAATTACGTCACGGTAATTGTTTGCCTAATTTTGATTGTGAAATAAACAAAAGTTTCAATATAAAAAGGTGAGTACCAAAATATTTAAAGAAACTTAACAATGTCCTCGTTGTAAGACCTAAATAATAAAGCGAAGATAGAGCAAAAAGAGAAGAGAAAATTTACTTAGATAATAATGATTTCTCATGTTTATTTAACTAGGTAATTAATTAAACTAAAAATCTCATCAAAGGTCTATTAATAAGTAGTGCTTAACAAAATAGACCTTATGGCAGTAATGATCAAAAAATAATTAGACTTAAACACTATGCTTTAATTACTTTGACATCCCATTGATCTAAATATCATAAAATATAACAATTTAACTTATAACAGTCTACACAATTTTCAACAAGAAAAGCCATATAAAAGAATAAGATTTTTTTTTTGTCAATCAAAGTCAAGGATTTCAACATATCAATTTGGGAGAAATCCTATGACACCATGTATGAATTTCTCCTTAAAATGCAGGACTTAATTCATGTTCACGACCTTAAAGGGGGTCCACAGGGTCCAAGTTGACTTTTCTAGACCTGGAGTCAACGCTATGGCACATTGGGAGTGCCACAACACTGGCATTTCACGAACTGACGCGCATGTTAGTGCTGAAGCAGTGAATTTACATTGCAAGCCAGGCGTTATAGTACCCTGTGAACGCTATAACACTAAGTTGCTATAAGAATTGCATTAGATCAGATTTTACCTTACCCATCCCATAACTTGAACCCTAAGACGAAAGCACCACTCCTAACCCAGAGAATTCATACCCATAGCCTTTGTCATTTATTCCTTCACTCTTCTCCTCACCCTCAAGCCTTGAGAAGCCACTAGAGCGTTGAAGAGCTCTGAAACTAGTCGTAACATTGTTACTTTCACATTCACGCTCATTGGTAAACTTATTTCGCATCTCTTTGTGGTTTGAGAGTGTGTTATCACTCTTGCCATGACCTCCATTGTTGATTATTAGTTTTTGGTGTAACATCCCAAATTTCTCCTTAACACTTAACTCACTAATCATGAGCAATGAACTAGGGATTAGTGAATAATCTTGGCCTAATAGGCTAATTAAGAGCAAAACGAGTCATAATGGAAAAGCCAACAAAAAGTCAACAAGTGAACAAGTCAACTTCTTGGTCAACACGAATTTGGTTAACATTTTTAGGGTTAAACTATTGACTAATTGTGTGAAGGGATAATAAACATAGTTAAGGTCAAATGTCAAAGAATTACTATTTTATCCTAGTTTATGTTCTAACTATAGTCATAACTAGCTTAAGTAGGGATTAAGAGTCTAAGACTCACGAATCAACATAGGAGTCTATTAGTGATGAGTCTAATCTTATCATTGTGCATCAATTATAATCAGACAAGAACTATTGATGTCATAGCTAATTAGAGAATAAATCGATGGTTTGCTTTAAGGAATCATTTTGTGTCACTCATTTTAGGGCAAGTTCAATCGAAACCCTAGAGTAATCATTGCATCATCCTAGAACCCTTTTAACAACCCTATAATCTGCATTAAGTTCATGGATTTAGCTCTAAGAAATATCATCATCTATTCTCCTATAAATAGGATTCGTGCATGAAGTGTTGAAATGCATTCCTTGAGTAAAATTAACTCCTTTCTCTCTCTAAACCCTCTTGGAAATTTGGAGTAGCAACAAGTCCGAAAAATCAATCATCTTCCAAACTTAAATCCACTACCCAATCACTAGCCAAGTGATCAAAGAAGCATTTTTTTTTCTTTCATCATCATATTCCTCATATAGCCTCTTAGATTCAATTTGTTGATAAAGCTATCTTCACCAGGGTGGGGTTATATTTTTCATCTATGTGTTTGTAACACACTAGCTAGTTAATTATGCTTAAGTCGCAATTAAATCTCACTAGTTGTCACATTTTAGTGTTTCATTACTTTTAGACTTAGTTTTAAGAAATACTTAGATGAAAAATATGAGAAAATTTTGAACTTGTATAGAAACTGAATTTAAAACACGAATCATACATGGGAGAAGGGTCAAAAGGTATATCATAAGCTTAACCAAAAATTTGGCAACATCAAGCACTCATCCCCCTTGAAACATAGATGATACATATGATGAATATACCTCATACTATATTAATCGGAAGCATAACACAGTACGGTCAGTCAACACCTTCCACAGAGGTTCATACAAAATATACAATAAGTGCAACATAACGACGAGAAGCATACTACATGCTTGCTTGTCACAAAAGTAAATACCCAAAAATACACAAGCATAGATCTAATCTAACAAAAGAAGGATAAAAATAAAAATAAAAAGATGCATTGCACTCTCGTTATCGCTCAGATCCATATCATTGTCTGCGGGCAAGCAATCTTGGAAGGGGCCATGATTGCGCAAATAAACTAGGATCGATATCTTGGGTACAAACATAGATCTATAAATCTAGGAATGTCCTATCCGACGGGAATGTCCACTGCACTGCGGCTAGGCAGATGGAATAGGATCCTCTTCAAGGCAGGATCCTCATCGAGGTCATCTTCTAGGTCATTTACGGGGTCGTCCCCATCAACCTCAAATCTGAACTCTAATTCCTCATCCTCAAAATCCTCATCCTCTTGATCTGCTCTTAATGCAGCCTATGCGTCCCTCATGATGGTGACCACAATAGCCGCCACATCTCCAAGAACTAAATCGTCCTCTATGGCGTCAGTTGCAGTAACGGTAGGACCCATGAACTCTTCGTCCTCACTACTATCGTAAATCAAAATGGGATCATGACGACGATGACTAGTGTCCCACTTAGGATGGGTTTGGGTGGCACGAGTCAAGGACGTGTACATAGATATATTAAAATTCTTTGCTGGCTCGGGAATTAGGGCAACGAACGACACTGGTAGAGGCAGCAGAGGTATAGGCTCACAAATGAGCATGGGACTTGGTAGGGGCAGTAGGTACAACTTGTAGTGTTGGCGGCAAGGATTAAATCTGATGCAACATGGGTATGACAGAGAAGCCAACTAAGTCTTCGATCTTAATCTCATATGTTATCGTGCTCAACGCCTCAGGCATGACTACGCCCTTAGGGGAAACAAAGAGCTTCAGCTTGTCGAACCCCTTGGTGTATTTAAGGGGTTGAGTTTTGAGAAGCTCCTACAAGACATTGACCTCTTGACCATTGGCTTGAAGGCCTTTCTTGATCACAAACTTCGCATTCTCAATAGCCTTAGGAGCCATCTCTACTATCTTGATTTTCTCTTGCAAAGCAACATTTTTTTTCACCCAACGCTCATTTTCCCATGAGAGTTTCGACGAGGTTGGTTTAAGCTGGGTTACGTGAAGTTACCGCAGCCCAATGTGTAACACCCTAGCTAGCTAGTCCACGCTTAAGTCCCAAACTTGCTGTCTAGGTTGTTATCTCTTTTGGTTGGGATAGTACTTAGTCTCGCTTATGAGTTTAAAAATACAGTTACCCAGAAATATGGACCAAATTTCAATTTTTCTTTATACATATCATAGTATAAAATATGAGCCTAGTTTTGACAGAACATATATTGTGAGTGGTAACGTAGCATACTTAACTGATATTAATTAGGTATATTCATCATTCATAGCAACCAAAGGTCCATGCCATATATTCACAAATAGTTACACATGTAATATCATAGATGTTACATACAAAGACATAGTAGTACAAACATATAGCCTACTAACTAAGGACTAGTGAAATATCTCTATCGTAACTCCGATTTCCATGTTCCTCTATCCATCTTCTTCAGTGTTGCTCGTCCTTGTACTACTTGCACTGCTCTGACGTTCTTTGCATCCTCGTTGTACTCACCTAGAACCATAAAGGAGTGGGGGATGAGAACACTGCGTTCTCAGTGGGAACCCTTAATCGTCGTAACTCGTTTCATACTCAATTATGATTCCGCTGCTCAGGGGTCTCTAGGTGTCACAGTTATACTATGGTCCTACTAGTTATTAATATCCATGCTAAACCTGAGCAGCTTTATCTAGGTTGCTAGGTGATCGGGGAACCTATTCTTCATTATCTATGTCCTCTGTCTGCTAGTCTAGTCCCTAACTCATATATCGTCATATAATTCACATAACCACACTAGCTCATGTACTGTCATATAATTCATATAGCTACATTACTATATCAAAATCCTCATTTTCTGAACATCATCTTTCCTCTCGCGGTATAAGGCAAGCCTTATTAGCGGTTCTGTGCTCGTCCCTTTTAGCTGCGACCACACCGTTACAACCACACTTTACAGCCTGCATCGTGGCAGCCAGGTCACGCTAAACCTGAAGGGTCTCACCTGTAGGGTCTTGATCCCGTAATTCTCACCAACCACGACCGAGGTGACCATCCTATGATGGCAGTGGGGTCGGACCTACGACTCAACCGAGACTAAGACCTTCCCCAAAAGCCGAGCGCTCGACCCTTCTAGAGGGGTTTTTCACATCATCATCATCATCATTATGTGCACAGTTCAATCTTTGAAGCAACAGTTCATATATGATAAACGCAGCTCATCATCATCTTAAAGCAATCACATTAATTCATCATCCTAAAGCAACAAATATAACATTATAGTTCATGTCATCATCTTCATCATATTCATTAAAAGATCATCATCATACACTCTAACATTTATACACCTCATAATCATAAGCATCTAACATACTTCATATCACACAATCATCATCATATGACATTAGTATATAATTCCCTATCATCATAAACATTTAACACATGTTATACCATATAACTCATAACATCAATCATATACTATCACTAACTTCACATAACTCATAACATCAATCATATAATATCACTAACTTCACATATAAGGAACATAATCTCATGTCTTATGTAACATCCCGACCCTTTCCTTACGAGAATTTCCGCTCCAATTCTAATTTTTGGAGAATTACGGCATGATAGGGACAATTATGGATGCTGAGAAAATTATTTGGAACATTAATTGTTTCCCGATGTCAGCCGAAATAAATGTTTCGTGGTCTGGCGGGATGCCGCAAGGTCCGTGCCAATTTCTACCCAATTCGGAAACCCCGTCAGGTCCCAAAAGTATTCGTAAAGCCTACTCCCAAAGGAGAGGTGTTCCCGAATACCTTAATCTGACATGCCACTAGGGCAAGGGGAATTGGTAAATTGCGGGGATGTGTTCGGGATATTTTTAGAATACCCGTACGCGCGCGAAAAATAATCAATTAGGCATTTTTATAAAATAATAATATAATATTAGATTTTTATAAAAATTAAAATAAAAAAAGAGAAGAAAATGAAAGAAAAGGGGGAAGAGGGCTGAGGGGACGTGCCTATAAAAGGCTTTAGGTCGCCCTCAGCTCAGCAGAGAAGCAAGGAAAAGAAAATATTTCGAAAAATTACGTTGTCAGTGTTGTGCCAGCACATCACGGTTCCGTTATCGAGCTTAGGAAAAATAGGAGAAATATACCCAAGTGACGAGGACCGTTCGCTCATCACGGATCTCGGACCGGAACGCACATAGGAAGTGGGTAATCCTAAGCCTACTGTCTATGTGGATTAATTATTAACTGTATATGTGTTTATTTATGTATCTGACTGTAGATCTGATTAGTAGTATTTTGGGGGGATATTGTTTGAAAAGGGTTTTGGAAAATATTGCAAAATGAAACGCATAACTGTACTACTTGGAACCCTAGGAACAGTGGAAAAATGAGAACTGGAGTCTCGGGATGCGATTTTTGTAGTCTTCATTTGAATACTACAGGAATTCAGTCGAATGAAAGCCAAAATGAGCTTTCCTTCGAATGAATTCCCTTGCAGTCGAATGAGGGCGAGTTTTTAGGAATTCAATCGAATGAATTCCCTAGCATTTGAATGAAAGGATGCCGAGGGAATTCAGTCGAATGAAAAGCCTATTTCAGTCGAATGAAAGGACTCCGAGGGATTTCATTCGAATGCCATAGCAAGTATTCAAATGAAACCTGGCAGAGTTGGGAGTTTAGTATTTCCAAGGGATCCAATGAGTAAGGTTAGGCCATATTATGTATTTGAGCATGCATCATGAGGATGGGATGTCACCTAGGAATTAGGACAACCCTAGAACACTAGAGGTCAATGACTTAATGATCAAGAAAGCATAATGGAACTTATGGAAAAACGTATATAGTTATATGCTAGGAAAGCCCTCTCTTGGCAAAGTCTTACAGACAAGCCCCTCACCAGTGCACAAGTGGACTGGTCGATGTGTTACCTTGCCCGTCCTTACAAGTTTGGATTGGTTAACGAATCAGTCACCCAAGGGTGGATTGATTTGAAGAGGTTAATGACACGGAAGGTAAAGGATGAATAGAAGAAAAAGGAGGAAGTAAAGGAAAATGCGCTAACCCGGCAAGCCGATACACGTAAGGAGATAGAGAGCTAATCCGGCAAGCCGGAATGCCTAAAGAAAAGATGCACTAACCCGGCAAGCCAGTATGTGCCAAAGCGGAGAAGTGGGACGCTAACCCGGCAAGCCGGTATGCGTAAGAGACCCCCAAATGCCCCCATGCACTACTTATCTATGTATTTATAACTGATTGAATGTTTGAATGTGCACTACTATTCATTTATGGTTGTTTGTGTAATACGTACCATCAAGGGAACGACCCGAGGTGGTTAGTCTAATGATAATTGACATGCAGGTTGTAAGCGCGTAACTTTAGTAAGCAAGATTAGTCCCCCGTCACCTAGATAATTTTAGATAAAGTCGTTCAGGACCTTAGGCCAGATAATAATCAATAGGATATCAGTATGCATGTTTTTACTTAGAAACACCTGAGCGGCCTGGTTCATAAGAGAGAAAGAAACAATATACCCCAATGCTAGGGCCAACCACTGAGGACGCAAATTCTCACCCCACTCCCTTATGCTTCTAGGAGCGAACGAGGATTATACGGACTACAAAGAGTACCAAGGAGAGCCACCCGCCGAGCCGTGAAGAGGTGAAGACCAAACGGATAGAGGATCCCGTTCGAGGACTCAGTAGCTTTTCTTTATTTTGGGATGCTTATTTTGTATCTGTGTATGTATGATGGTTGTATGTAGACTACTCTATTATATTATTACTGATGCAACTATGTGTAAAGGACCATGTACCTGTTTATTATAAACTGCCTGGACATGGATACTTTGTCCGCTAAGCTGATGCTTTGTGATGTACATGTTCACACTCATGCATGGCTCATAATTTGTATACCTATGCAATGATCAACTATATTCAAAAAAAAATATGGTCCGTATTTTGTTGTAAATCGTATTTTCGAAAAGATTAAGGGCTATGGATACCCCACCAATGAATCAACAACCTAGCGAGCATTGCTCATGGCTTGAGCATGGGCAGTTAGCTAGGGTGTTGCATCGTAAACATAACAAACATAAATCTAGCAACTAGCGAAACAGACGTTTGGTTTCTGTCAGAAATCAGCGATCATAAACTGGAGAGGTCCAAGACCTTACCCCAAGGTTTTTGATAGTCATAAGATCATTTTTCATGTCTAAAAACCCAGATTCTGAACCCACTGCACGAAATTCCGGTTTTGCCCCTCTTTCCAAAATTACCATTTCGTCCCCGTAAACGCCCTGTTTTCTTTGGAATTTTTGTTTTAAAAAACTCGATGGACTCAAGACTTGCCATTAAGCTTTTTAATAATCCTAAACCCATATTTTATGGAAACAAACCTAATTTTTCAGTCCCAAGACATGAAATTCCCGTTTTGCCCTTTTTCATAAAAATCCCCTTTTTTGCCTGTTTGCTGAAAAATTCTTCGGGGACTCCGAAAATCATAAAACTTGACATTCCCACTCAATTTTCGTGTAGAATCTAAAAATAACATTAGTTTTTCATGATAAAAGATCCCTTCAAAATCGTGTCATATACATATTTTCGTCTTAGACTTTCCTAAATTCTGACAGAATCACAGACAACATCAGCAATTCCAGACAATCATCAATAACACAGATATAAATCAAAGTCACATAAAAGTCATCCTAACATCATATATCATCTATAAAAACCACATAGACAATGGATAAGTCGGTTTACCCACTTGAAGACTAAATCTTCACAAGTCAGTAGAAACTCCGAAAATCTGGCATCTTGTGCTCCTTGCTACCAGGGGAATTCTTGAAGGTTAGGGATGAAGATTCTTGCCTAAGGAGATAAAGAATGGTTTCTAAAGAGAAGATTATGGAGAGTTATGATTTGGATTAAGCAGAAAACTATTGTATCTGCAGTTTGGCGGAATAACGACAGAGTGTATAAACTGACAGAATTTTCCTAAGCTTTCTATGTCTTCCATTTGAATGAATTACAAAGCTATTTATAGGCGACCACCATGAAATTCTTTTTCCAATAATGCCTTTTGGCCAAATTTACCAAAATGCCCCTAAGATGACATCATCCATTACCTCATAATAGTGAATCACCATGCCTAGTCACAAGCTTTGAGTTTTGACTACCAAGTGGCTAGCAAGCTAGCCGTGCACTCCCCTTGAGTGTGGCTGAAATACTTGGCCCAAAATTTCCAAGGCCAAACGCTGATCAATTTTGATCGTGTTTGGTCGTTCCTGGTTCCGGTGTTTAGCGTACGGGTATCTGAAAAATATTCTGATCACGTCCTTGTGATCTACTAATTTTTCTAAGTAATAATTAAGGTTAATCTAAGATATTTGTGAACCTTTCTCTGTAACCATATATTTTACAGATACCTTAGGCACACTATTGACTCAGACGACAAAAAAGATCTGTTCTAGTGTCTGCAGAATTTTACGAAACTGAGCTGAATTTCTTCTACAGACATTTTATAAACTCATGCAAAACTTATTTCCCCTATTTAATCTTAGGAAATCGTTTCTAAGGGAAAAAGTGGGATGTTACACAATGCTTGTCCTTCAACACCTTCTTTTGTATCTCTGTCATCACATTCACCCCTTAGACCTTGTCCTCGCAAAAGCGAGTCAAGGCATACTCTACCCAAAGAACACTCCTTTAGTCAAAATTCTTCAACTTATAAGGTCCTCGGTCTCTGTGAGGGCCTCCATGCTGAGAAAGTAGGCCATGAGTTGCTTTGCACCCTTGTCACCCCATAAAAAGTGGGAGCATGGACTTGGGTATGAACAAGTGGCTCTTCGAGAGCCATCTCCTCGGTCAAAGTGATCATAAGCGTTTTCCCCGAGCTTATTTATGTTGCCAGAAAATAGTAAGGACAACCACTTGAGACCTTTTCTCCCTAGTAGATAGAGAAAAGTGCTCCACCCATACCTGAGGGTGCTATTGGAGGCTGACATTCCCTCCCTGGTCATGATGATCTTCATCAGAACGCCTTTCTTCATTGCAATGTATTGGTTTAGATAGGTGGCCCACTCTGCCACATAGATCTTCATGATCAAATCTACTGCACAATAATAAAAAGATAATAAGTCAGTAACCATTCAAAAATTCTCATAAAAAGGTAGAGAAAAAAAAGGAAAAGGAGCATGGTAATCACCCATAAGCTTGGTGGTCTCTACTACATTAGCCTCGTAGCCAACCAGCTTATGGCTCAGACAGATGTTCTTTAATTTGGACCTGGACCCCAGAAACCTCACCAATGTCTTATCCTCAAGGGAAGTTCACCGAGGATCAAGTTCCACGATCTAAACTGCCTGACATTGCCAGTACAGTGAAAAATGTTCGTCCCCCTAATCCTTGGCCGCTCGACTCATGAAAAATGGGAAAGACTCCTTATCAATAAGGCCTCCTAGGAAGGACTTTAAAGAACCTCTCCTTAAATTTCTTAAAAGAGGAAGAAAAGGGGAGGAAGATCCAGTTGTTACTCCCACAATTCAAGGACACCTAAGAACCCCTGTCTAACCTTTTTGCTTGGAAAAAAAATGAAAAAAAATTGCCTCAACTAAGGGCTCGACCTAGAGATGCTTGACACACACCAAAATGTTGTTAATTTAGTGTGCAATCAAATAATAATTTATAAAACTAAGTAACCCCCTGAAAAACATAGTAAAGGGACTAACCTAGGTCATTTCACAAGGAAGCAAATTAACCAATTCACTAAACTAGGGGTTTTTCAATTGCAAATTAAGAGATTAAATTCAAAAATGAAAAGCAATACCATACACATGGTTCTTCACAAATTAAGGATTAGTAATCATCGATTCTCAAATTAACGTTCATAAGAGGGTTGTTGTTTATTAACTAGAGATCTCCAACTAACATGCAATTTACCTATAGATATCACGATCACATTCTCCTAGCAATTAACTAGTACAAGCATTAACAAACAAGATATTGGCCTTAATTACCTATACTAATTTCTTAACCAATTGCACAACTTAATCTAATTAGATTAATCCCTAATTCCCTTTTACCGGCTTGGATAATCCTAATTTACCAATTCAAATTACCAATACCAAGAAATCCGAATTCAATAAATCCACGATCATCAAGATTTATCAGTTTAGAATTATTCATAACTAATAGCATGTGATCGCTATGTTACTAATCACAAAAGAAGGAGGGAGAATTATGAATCGACATGAAGCACAAGAACCTCAATTAATCCTAATCCTAGAACTACTGCATGCAAGATATTAGAAAACTACTCTTCCATCGATGGAGGATACAAACTCAGAAATTAAATAGAAGAGGATAAAAAATAATAGAGAATTAAAATAAGAAGAACCTGAACAAATTAAATGAAAGAAAATACTTGAATTTGAAAACAAAAGACAGCTTGCATGTCAATGCGAGAGCTCCAACAATTCTTGAATACTGTAAACTAATACCTAAAGCACTAGTAACATTAACCTAAGTGCTGGAAAAAATAGAAAGGTATAGAGAATAATTTGTAAAGGCAAGAATTGTAAAGTGGTGTCTCCCTTCTTCACCTTAGGCCAATTTATAACCCCCACGGTGCTCAAATTAGGGTTTTTGTCTGCACAGTGTCGAAAAATTCTTGGATCACCGCTGCAACACTGAATTGAGCGCTGTAGCAGCACAGAATGTCAGCAGCACTATAGTGATTCACTGCTTCCACACTGCTACAACAAATTTAGAGGGTTACGACAGTTTGGCCTTTAGTGCTGCAGTGGTTTGATCAAGTTATAACAGGTTTTTGGGAGTTCCTACACTCCAAATCTCCGTCATAACTCCTTTTTCACTGGTACTTGATCCCTATGACTCTAACAACTCAAATACGAGAAGTTAAATGAATATGTTACTCAAGATAAAATAAAAAAACATTTAAAACGGTGCCTTAAATTGAAATTTTCTCAATTTTTCATAAAAGAGGACAATGTACAAAGCATAACATGCAATCATCCAAATTGCACATTTTTAGGCTACAATGTTAAATTATGGAATAACAAAATTAAGTATAAAACCCCACTATCAATGCTTCATCAACAACTCGAAGCATCTTAGAAAAGCCCAAGAATTGGGGTGGAGTTGGGTAGGGGCTACATTCACTCAACACGATACTCCCATTTCAAAGGGAGTGAAAGGAAGCCAAACACCATGGAGGGAAAATAAAAAATTGTAGATATAAATTCTATGGGCCATTTTCCTATTCTAAACTAGGTGGTAGACCCTATCGTGGGGGGAACAAGATTTGGCAATGACAATGGACTCGTTGTTAGCCACTATCCTCTTATTCCTCTGAAAGTGAATGAGGGATTCACGATCGGCGTAGAAAAAAACATGACTCTTCACCTCTAAGGTCACCCAATCATAAGCATTGTGGGCCTTTCCCTTATCCCCTAAATTCCCCTTGGCACTCTTAATGACCAACTTCACCATGGTAAGAAGAAGAAAGTAAGAAAAAGAAGGGAAATAAGAAACTTACTTAGAGGTTCTTGGTTGGGAAGAGACACTCTTAGGAAGGGCAATGGGAAGGGAGAAGCTCAAAACCCTCGTCCACTTCTCCTATTTAAACCCTTCCTTTCCCTCACATCCCACGTCGGATCAATGGTGGAGATTCAAAGTGATGAAAGGGCAACCTCGTATCCACCATCCACACGATCTACAACTCGGGGCTCAGAACCTTACAAGAACCATTTCTAGACGTGGCCACATTTCCTACTACCATTACAACTGTCACATACTAAAAAGTTGTGTAAACGAAAGGATACACAACTAACATACTCCCGGATGCGGTTCACAATGGTTCAAATCCCAAAATCAAAAGAGTTCAGCTACGATCGAAAGTGGTCATCCTAAATCAAAAGAATTTGGCCATGGTCGAAAGAGGTTAGTGAAAGATGGAAGTGGTCGGTTCACACCTATGAAGGGCACCATAAACCTAACTAAGGCATGAGGTTCCTCAAAGGGCACTAGTAGTCACATGCAGACCCAGGGGCTTTGAAATAAAGGAAAGGTTGGTCAAACATAGAGGAGCTCTCATGTAAGCTCGGCGCGTCACCTATGGAGAACGATCAACCTTAGGGGTTGTCTACTGGTCTAGAGTGACCGGCCCAAAAGTGAGGCTTAATACATATCCCCTTACGTTTGAATGAGTTTGTGGGCAAATAGCAGGAGGGCTAGGAGTATCCCCTGATACTCGGAACCACCAACTCGCACGCTCTTTGAGGGTAAAATCCTAACCTGCACACTATAAAAGGGGATAATACACCAAGCCCAAGTATGCTAATGATCCTAAACTCCATAACTCACATTCGTGTTCTTACTTGAGTGTTGTAGTGCCTTGCAGGTCCACCCGTTGCGTCGCACCACCCAGGAAGGAGCTCGAACATGTCAAGGAAAGTGATTAGCAACCCCTGAACACATCACCTTTTGTTCACAAGATAGAAGAAATACATTGAATTTATTTTATTTAATAGAGCAGTGAACCAAAGTTAAGGATAACCATTGAACTACATATAGGGTTATATTTGCCAAAATCAAAGTTTTGTCATGGACAAAGTGTTGCATTGTCTAAATCCAAAAGTTTCATTGACAAAAGAATTAAGAGTTCTTATAAATGAAGAAAATGATGATAAACAACAAGTATAATAAAAATGTGTCGGCAACAAAGTGTTCCACATATTCTTTGAATATGATTGATTAATTTTAATATAATTTATTTTATAGATCAACTCAAAAAGTAAATTTAATATGCACCAATATAAAAATGTAAATTTAATATATAATTTAAACATCCAATTTTTAATCATTATAATTTTGTTTATCTCAAAAATACTCTAATTAAGTTAAGAAACCCATGCAATGCACGGACTTTATAGATAGACAATCTAGTGATACTTGATTATTTACTACTGTTTAATTAATACCCAACCTTAATAACTATTTTACCTTTAAATTCAATTTTGTGTCGAATTGTGTAAAGAAAGAATTTTATATGACGTATTTAAATTCCAGTTGGTGCAACTTATTCTTTCCTGTGAATATCCCAGATGTGAAAAAGTACAAAGTAAATAAAAGGGATTAGAGATCACTAAGACAATGAAAAAATTCAGCTACTTCAAAACAATGTCATCGAACATTTAATCTATAGACAGAAACTTCTCATAGATTATGTACACACTACGGTAGAACTAATACTTAAACTGCAAATACGATTCTTCCACTTCCATCTACAAGAATATTACTAAACAAAAATCAAAATGCAGTCTACTTCATATTCCTTCTAAGATATACCAAATATTTACATGTTCCCCAGACAACAAAACTCATCTCTTCTAGCTAGCTTCACAAAAGCTTACCCTTTCCCTAGTTCCATGGATCCTTATTACCTGCTGCTGTATCTTCTTCATTTACCAAGCAGCATGTGTCTTGTAGTCATAAGAAAAAGTTCCCCTCATTCCACTGTAGCTTCTCCTCCTCCTATTAATCTCATGCTCGTCGCCATGATGATATGCAGGGGTTTTGTTCCATGTCATGTTCTCTCCATGTCTTTTAAACCCATTCCATCTTCCCCGATTCCAACCACCTCTTCCTTTGCCCATTTTGTAGGCGTCGGTACGACGATGGGTCTCTCTCTGATTCCCTCCCCAATAACCATTCCTACAGTTTTCCCATTCATACACTTTTGCAGCTTCATCGGGAGTGCGATATTGTTCCGGAGCTCCTTCTCTGGTATCCTCATGCTGGTTAACTAGAGGACCGGAACAAGAATCAGTGTGTTTTGGTGCGTCTGCTTCAGCTTCCCCCCATCCAATGCAGGAAAATGACTGATTCAGGAGGAAAGGGCTGCCAAGAATCACAACCTCCTCATCTTTTTGTACCTCGTTTGGGACCGTCGCATCTCTTTCCAAGTCTAGAAGAAGTTCAGAGTCGACGCTTGAATTCCAATCTATATCGTCAATGTAAATGTCGGGACCCGGCAAGGATAGGTTGCAGGGAAGGCCGTTCATTTCCGCCCAAAATATTTTTTTTGCATTGTGAAATGCCTCCCTAGCAGCAGAATCATCCCAATCCATCACATTGCCATGTAGATGCATATATTTCTTGGTTTCTACTAGCTTTTGCCAGGGAACCGAGCCAATGGTAAAGCAAAACATCTTTTCCCATCTTGGCACAGTTGGCTGCCAAATATCTGTGAATCAAAAAGGATAAGACTATCAGTTTATCCATTCAAGGAAGGACCTTCCGTAACAAAACAGGACAGCAAAAAACAAGTGTCCACAGCCTAAAGAGACCAAAACACAGTAGGCATATAAGGATATAAAGAAACAACAGGGAAAAAAAGGAAACAAACCAAGAAAAAGAGAATGAACTCAAATCATATCCACTAGCAAATCATCAGCAACAAAATGAACGTGAAAGTAAAAAATAAATACATAACGTGGACTAAGAAAATATGAAGTAATAAGAGCTGACCACTAACCAAAGCTTAAGTAATTCAATTACCACCTTTCAAATGTATTTTCCACTCTATCTGCGCACACTAGTCTTATAAACTCAAAAAAAAAAAAAAAAGAAATCACATAATATAAAGCAGGTGCTTTTGACAAATGTATCAAAACACAATTGTGGCAAAAGAAAAAAGGAAGTCGTGAAATTTTCCGAAAGAGTACAAGTTCCAAGAATGTAGACCAATGATTTTTCTGAAATTTTGTTAGATTCAAACATTCCACCAAAAGATTCAGTTCATAACTGGTAATGAATTGCCAAAACCTAAACAGCATCGGCTCAAGAAGCAACACAGATGACGTTTTCACAGAACAGAATGTACAAGATCAATCATTAAGCTTCCTGATTTCAATATCTGAATGACGTAGGGAGTTTTTTGAACGTGATGTGACGCCAGAAAATTCAATTAATAGATACCAAGACAGTTTTAGTTTGAGACACGACAAACACCGAATTTGCTGCAAAGCCAAATCCAAAATGCACAACTATTAACTAAAACGGACAGTTAGTCATCTTTAAGCTACTCTATTTCGATAGAACAAGATAACTTACCTGTTAGATACTTGCACAAACATTGCCAAAATCAAGACAGTTCAAGTTCAGAACATGAAACAAGTCAAAAATGCACCAACAACAAAAAGACAGTCTAAAATAGGAACTTTAGTTTAAGTATTAGATTCGTCAATACGATAATTCAATCATGTAAGGGACCAATCAAACAGATGGACATTCAAAGCATCAACATCCCAACCTAACCACCCTACCAAGAAAGGAAATGCTACCATTTAAGCTATCTCATGATTATTAAAGCTCTTCATTTCTACTCTTACCAAGGAACCGGAACTAATGCATCATAGCCCCACCCTACCCTTACCAACTGAACCACACCCAAGTGCTTGAATAATCAAGCTCTAAGCCTCTTCCAGCAAAAGTGGATGGGTTTTCATCACGTAAACCATCAAACCAAAAAATCAACATTTGGGGGGAAAAGAAATCCAACATACCCAATTAAAGCTAGTTTCAAAGAATCCCATCACTATGACAAAATTAGCAATTCATCCTATTATGGCACTGAGAAAAAAAAAACACCCAACAAAAAAAACCATAATTGGTCATTCAGAAATCATCATTTGAACCCAAAAAAAGATGAAAGAGAAAAAAGAATAATAAAAAAAAAAGATACTCATCCTCGTCAATCCATACCCAAAATGAACACATCCAGACGCAGAATGATCACGATCACTCCATTTGTGCACACAATAAATGCAACAACTCTAAAAGCAATTAAAGCTAATCAGAGGAACCAAATTCGCAGTGCACTAACCCAAAGATGGCTTCCTGCTATTGAATGATGATCCACTCCAATTACCCCCTTGATGGTGTCTCCAACTCCCCATGCCCAAAACACAGAGAACGAAGAACCCCACAAGAGGAAATTAAGAAAAGCACCTTCAAGTTAAGAGGGAGAGAGAGAAGGCTCTGATTCTGAGCAACTGGGCAGAGGCGTATAAATAGAAGGCGATAGAGAAGAGATAAACGCTTTGCAGACCGTGGCAAAAGGAGAAACAGACAACGCGGGGTTTCGGGATTTTCCGCAAACGGAGACAAAGACCGAAAAAGGGAAGCGGTGGTGGGGCGAGGGAAGAGAAGGAACCGGAGGGAATTGGGGAGGTTGGAGACAAAAATGGTGAGAGCAACGACAGAAGAAAACGCGGAGAGGTTGTAAATTCTTGAGAGTGAGGCACCACCTTCCTCATGGTTGTTTCTTTTTTTGGTTTTACTTTTATTATTCATTTAATCTTAATAATAATAGAGTAAACATTTAAATTCCGTTGTGAAATCGTCACTGAAGTTATAAAATTGATAATTAGTATTTAAAGTTCTTAAAATCACTTAAATTAGTCCTTTGATATTAGTTAAACTAGTCTCTCTCTCACGGAATAATTTGATTGGATTTTGTAAGTAATAATTGATTTATGCACAAACAATTATCATAAACACTAAGATTGTCATTTTCGAGAGTTTAAGTAAATTCGTGGAGTCTCAGTAAGTTCGAATCGTAAACTCGACTCGTAAACTCATATAAGTTTACATACGTAAAAAAAATGTTTTAAGCAATATAATTAGGAACTAAACATGATCAAATATTGTATTTATAATTGAAATTGAATAATGTTAACTTTAAATTAAATTAATGAAAGAAATATCATAAAATACACCTAAATGCATGACACTTAGTGGTTATGTCATACTTTATTCAGTATCTGTATTATTTTATAGTTCAATAAGACATAGTTCAATTATGATAAATATATGAAATTATTTAAATAAACTCAATATATATTATCTAATATAAACAAAGTTAGGTGAGTATCTAACAAAGTTACAAAATTTGTACATTTTGAGGTAAACTCGTAAACTCGTAGGTAGATTTTAACTCGTAAACTCGTTAGTAGAATCGAGAGTTTACTTAAACTCGGACGAGTTTACCAAAAAAGAGTTTACATAAGCGTTAACTTGTTTTGTGTAGTAAAATCATAAACTCGTAAGAGTTTATGAGTTAACTCGAGAGTTTAACAACCATGATAAACACACTATAAATATAGAATCTTATAACTTCATGACTTTCACATAATATAGACAAAGAGTATGTACCGTTACCATAGAAGAATAACCAAAAGAGCAGCACTCCATTGAACTTGAAGAAGACAACACTCTTCGTTAAGTAGAAAATGGAGGATGATGATTTCTCCCTCTTGACCACTTCCTTTAAGCACAATATTGATAGAGATATTGAACTCTTATGCTTGGTAGAAAGAGTGTCACATCCTTTCTTTATATAGTCATGAAAGGATGCTTCCATCATACTCATCCCAAATGTCATGTTTATTCTTCATATAGTCATGTCTTTACATACATGACTCTTAGTAACTAATGACGCCTCGTCAATAAAATAGCCAATGGATTTAACATTTCTATAATTATTAAACTATATATTATATAAGACGCAATTATATGAGACATAATTCTTACATTCTTCCACTTTTTCTATATAACAATGCCTTCATAGTTTAATAAAACATCATAATGCGCAAATAAATACAAAGTTAAATCCTCATTATATTGGATATACCATAATATCATAACTAAGTAAAAAAAGTTAATGAGAGTCATGGTGGCTGTATGTCATCATTTTCCGACATAGTCCCTTCCATGTACTACAACATCAACACTCTTCCTTAACGTAAAACATAGTGAAGAGTAAGGTCTAACTTCAATGTCTTTATCAAAGACAAAACCTGTTATCTTTATTTCGATACTATCAAGTATACAACTCAGAAAACAGGTAACACAGAAACATGTTCACTCATGATCTCAGAGTATAGGTCATAAATTACAAACATCGCCATAGTAAATAGTAATGTCTTGGCAACAACACTCAAACTTTCAACACGTGCACTAAATATTATTGAGTGGTAACCCCTTTTGTTAATAAATCGAAAATCATAAGTGTAACATCCCACTTTTCCCTTAGTAAGGATTTCACAGGAGAAATACCCATATAAGCCCTCATATGGGTTAGCAGTGTAGAACCTGAACCCTTAGGACAGGAGTGTCGGTAAAAGCTTTTCTGCTTAGTGTCTCAAAATTCCGATGACACTTAAATAATTCCTTATGGCCCTTAGGATTTGATGGTAAGTCCAGACTATCGGAAAAACGGAGTTCCGCTCAGTTTCGGACGACTCCGCAGACACTAGTACAGTCCCGTTTGGTCCCGTTTAGCCAATAGAACTGAGCGCAGGGCCTTAAGTCTTGGGAAACCATCCCTCATGGGGGAAAGATTACAAAATCCCTAGAGTTAACCCCAAAATGTTACTAGGAAGCTTTGGCGATCGCGAAAACGCTAGCGGAACGGACCTGTTCGGACACTGACGAGAGATAATGGGTCAGAGGTATCTCTGAAAAATACTCCTCCCGAGAAAAATTCACAAATGCCTTAAACCAATAATATTCCCATGTAGGGGGAAATTAGAGGATCGCGACGGTATAAGCGGAATATTTTTCGGACGACCGTGCGCGACTCATCGGGACTGCGAACGACCAAAAACGAGCGAAACGGGACGGGTGGTACCCACACCTGCATTGACCACGTGATGGCTGCAGATTCCTAAGGAAAATAATAAAAAAATTAAGTCACTATTCATTGATTTGACCTTAGGATTATCTAACCTAATTAATTAAATCATAAATTAAATTAGAAATGGCATTTTGGTAATTTTGGCAAGGACAAAATGGGAAAAATGAGCCAAAATTCGTGGCTATAAATACCATGCCACCAGCCACCCATTTTGTTCATCCATCCTCATTAGAAGGGCTTGAAACTCTGCCCGTGTGCTCTGCGGACGCGCTATAGAAACCCTGACGGAAGCTAGGAGGAAGCTCTGCACGCAGAGGACCACTCTCCCCGAACTCTCTCATCATCCAACCAGCCTTTAAAGCTTCTAAAGAAGGTGGGTAGCTCTAGCTTACTCACCTCTTTGGTAGTTAGATGTGTTAATGTGTGTGTGTTCTTTTATGTATGTATGTGTATGTATGTTAGAAGTTATGCTAGGATGTTAGGAAGATGATTCTGAAGAGTCTTGTGACCTGGACTAGATAGGGATTTGATGGTTAGAATATGTGTGAGAACCTCAAGGAGTGGCCATGAGAAAAGAGGAAAAGAAAAGAAAGAAAATCATGCAATCTGTTTCAGCTTCGCCCAGGTACCGCTGAGCGGCCCCAGGCGCCGCTGAGTAGAGTGCATCAGAAAACCATGCTTTTAACACGTGAATTCCAGGGCGCTGAGCGGCCAGAGGACCCGCTGAGCGATGAGGCTCTTACCATTGAGCGATGCGGCTCTGATCACTGAGCGAGACGAGCTCAGACCGCTGAGCGAACAAAAGGTTCCGCTGAGCGGCCTGAGACTTGAACGTCTCATGGGAGCTGTCTTAAGGCACATAGTCCAACAAACATTAAGCTGAATGATGTGTTAAGATATGTGTATGATTTTATGGCTTGCTAGTTGTACTGGATGAGATATGTATATGGTATGATGACATGCCCCATAGATAAGATGACATGATGTGCATATGACACAAGCATAACATGACACGAACATACAAACACGACATGAACATGACATCTTGCATACAAACATGATATGGAGGATGCCGCCATAGGGCGAGCAGATTTCCTCAAGCATTTACATGATATGGAGGACACCGCCATGGGGCGAGCAGATTTTCTCAAGCATTGACATGATATGCAGGACGCCGCCCTCGGGCGAGTGGATTTCCTCAGGCATTCTATATGCCACAGACATGATATGGAGGACGCCGCCCTCAGGCGAGTGGGTTTCCTCAGGCATGCTACATGCCACATATGTATACAGACATGACATGTACATGACACGGAGGACGCTGCCCTTGGGCAAGTGGAACCCTCAAGCATTCAATATGCCATACATTAACATGACACGTGCATACGACACGTACATGAAACATGAATATGCCATGATATGTGAATATGATGATATGTAGATGTGCTAATGATATGTCAATATGATACGCGAACACGATGATATGTATAGCAGAGTATGAACATGATACGATACGGAGGAGGCTGCCCCTGGGCAAGTCAGCCCTCAGGCATTCTATGTGCCCTACATGCATATGATATGTACGTGAAACATGAAAAAGATATGTCTATGTGATGCATAAATGTGATATGTCTATATGACACATGATTATGATATGTCTATATGATACATGAATATGATATGTTTATGTGATACATGAACATGATGATGTGTATATGTGATATGGCATGAGATATGTGGTTGATAAGTATAGGGAGTATGTTTAGGATATGTATGTGCAAGGGCCACGTCAAGGAACCACGGTTTCATGAGACGGCCTCTAGATAGGTCACGTAATATAAGAATAACGTAAGAGTATAGAGAATGCTAAGTTGCCAAGGATAGGTAAAGGAAAGATTAGAATGGACTAGAATGGATAATTAACAAGTAGGAATTTAGTACGACAATGTCACCTAGAGACCCCACGAGCGGCGGAATTGTAATGGAGTAATGAAATGAATAGGGAAACCCATAGAACCCCACTGAGAACGCGACGTTCTCACCCCCATTCCCTTATGGTTCCAGGTGGAGACGACGAGACAATAGGTGACGGATTGGGAGCTTGGACTCAAGGACTCCGAGGAACAGCAGGAGCCACTTTCTCCAACGACGCAGGAAGGCGACTATAGATTTGTAGTCGATAGTAGTAGTGAATGGTTTAGGCTAGCCAAAAACTATGATGTACAGTATGTATAGTAATTGTACTTATGTATTACAACTAAATTGTATATTGTGTATGGACCACATGATTGTAAATATATATATATATATATATATATATATGCCTCTATTCTAATCTCTCTTGTATAACTAACTCATAGATTAGTTATCGCTTAAGTCCATTTGGACTCTAAAGCTTGCATATTTATATATTTACCTTTCTGAACACGCATGGCTCCTAGTTTGTAAATAAGTAGAGAAAGGATAACAACCCTATAATCAGTGTTACGATTATAGCGTAGGCTGAAAGTAGGGGTGTTACAATAAGGTTAGTGTTAATGTGTTATATTGATACTCTATGTTTCTGAACTTCTTCTTTAACAACAAAGTATTTCAATTCCATATTCTTAGCACCTTTAGAATACTTGTCGCCTTTAGTAAAGAAGACTGTTGAGGAAATATCATAATAAGTTTCTAGCAACTTTGACAATATAGTCAACAATTTCAAGCCCTGAAATAAAAATCCACAACCACTTAATATGAATTATGATTATGGAAACAACAATTACTGACTGCTTCACACTTTTTCTTGATATTGTTTCACCAACTTTAAGATAAAAAACAATCAAAAGTTGACTTTCTTCTATCTATACAATTGAAAATATTTGAATCTAAATATTCAATCATCTAAAGATGATCAAACTTCTATAAGTAAGTATGTGACATTCCATCCCTTAAGTATGTGACATTCCATCCCTTGCAAATATTTTAAGATTTTCTTTGCAACATTTCGGTAATCCGATCATGGGTTACTTTGATTTCTTTCAACAATAGATGGATACATAAATTTCTTCCATCTATTTACGTTCCGAATCATTCTTTTGACATTACGCGAGACTAAATTTGTATCATTTCAAATTTGAACAATTTATGTTGAGCAGTTTTAATTCTAAATCTCTCTAAAACTTTATTGGCATATGTTTTCTAAGATAAGCATAACAATCATCATGATCTATCGTGGAATATTTTTCATTCCAATCACATAACTTCTCTCATTCATATCTTTTATTAGAGAGAAACTTCTTAGTCTCAATTGATAGACCAAGACCATTAGTTGCAAGCAAGACGTTATTAACATATCAAACTAGAAAAGCAAACTTACTCCCACTGATCTTCAGATACATACACTAGTTGACAATGTTTATATCAGTCCAAACATTGGACGTGACTGCATGTAGGGCTATTGCCCCTACAAAAGCTTTGACGTGGCATAAAATGCTCACGCATGATATAAATAAATAAATAACTGCTTTATAAATAAACTTTAATAATATCATGAATTACATCTGGTTTGAAATAAATACTAGAGTAATTGATACTGTATGCTAAATAGGATTGTGCCTAAGTAATTTGGAGCATATCTAATAAATAGATAAACCTTGGTAGATCTGACTACAAAGCGGAGCTTACCATTGACGCTAGACCTTGCGGTTACAGGTTGAGGGGGCGTTCTCATATTCCTCTATTGTGTCTGAAAAAAACAAGACAGAGGAGTGAGTTTTCAACTCAGTGGTGGGCACTTCGGTACCACTCACATAAAATATACTGCATATAACATCATGTAATATATAGCTGAACAATAACTAAGGAAAATGAAAGCAAGCTAGAAAGTAACTGTTGAAAAGTGAATCTATTTCTGTTTATAGCGTGTGCCCGCCTCTAACGGAGGGGCGCGAGGAGAGATGTCTCTCAATCCTCGATTTTAAGGGAATACGAGCTCTACCTTGCTTCACTAGGATAAATTCTCACGTTTGGATACGTTGAACCCATTTACTGAATCTTTGGGGGTATGCATACCCGTAGACTGTGGGGACGTTGACCCCATATACTGAATCTTTGAGGGTACTCATACCCTTAAGCTGTGGGGATGCTGACCCCATATATTGAATATAACTGTGGGGATGTTAACCATATATAATATTGAATATAACTGTGGGGACACTAACCCCATATAATATTGAATATGTCTACTGAACTGAGTCCTCTATCCTATGGGATACTTTTATGAAATCTTTTAATTTAGGTGAGCCAGAATGATTACCAAAATCATTAGATACTAAGCCTACTATTTATGGAAGGTAGTATAGTTGATTATGCCTTGAGTCTAGTTGTCTTACTACTTGTCTAGAACTAAGGACTATAATCCCGTGCTTAGGGAGATTCCCAAGAAAGAGAGGTGCGTCACAATAGATAGCTTAAGTACCAAGTCTTTCCTAGTCAAAGCCTTTTCTTTAGCTATGACCCTTCCTTAACCAAAGTCTTTATTAGGGCCTGTTATATAAGCCTAACCAAAAAGTTATAAATATATCATCATGTATCATATTCTCAATGTCATGTTAAATAAACAGATGAAGATGATAATAATGATCATAAACACAACTAACTCAATTAGTGGACGACTAATGTGGCACACTGTCAACGCACTGGACCTCTACTCACCTGGAAAAGCCTAAGATTAGGGAGCGTTGGCACTGGAAGCTCTAAGCGGCGTAGCATGGATACCTAGAAAGGCTAACAAGCACCACACCATCAAAAAACTAGTAAAACATAACTGAAGGGCATCGCGATAGTGAACTGGCATCACTAAACTGTTATGGACTGCCATAGCACTACCACTAATAAAGTAGCAACACCAAGGGCCTACTACCCTAGACCATCCCTAAAAGGACTAACTACCTACCCTAAGTGAAGACGTTGTGTCTCTACAAGATTAGAGGGAGAATGAGTAAGAAACTCTGTGCTTGGGGGGAGAATTCTGAAGCTTTGAGCGAGTTGTAGAGCTGTGAGGAAAGCTCTATATATAGGCGAAAGACGGGCCTTCTCCTGGCCCAAAGGTTGATGACTTAGGGTTTTTGATGAGTCCCATGTTGCTACAGTGCATTTGGGCGTACTACAGTGCCTTGCTCGTTCTGTGTCGCTACAGCACTATGGGAGCGCTGCAGCACGTTCCTTGCTCTGCGTCACTGCAGCGCTGTAGTGTGCCTCTGAAAATTTTAGGTATTCATAGTTTACTTAAATCCAAAGGTCATAATGGTATCATTGAACTTTAAATACTAGTGGTGGGATGTTTGCGTAAGTCCGTGTAGCACTTTCTTAAGTTTACACGCAGTGTGTTCTTTCCCCTTAATTGGAAAACCCATTGTTTGATCCATATAAACATATTTCTCTAAATTTCCATTCAAAAAGGCTATTTTCACAACCATTTAATGCAACTCTAAATCTTAATGAGCTATAGATACCATGATAATCTTGAAAGAGTCCGATTCTTAATTGTTAATGCTATATTTCTAAGTAGAAACATAACAATAAGATGAGCCTTGTAACTTTCAAGGTTACCATGAGAGTTGTGCTTAGTCTTAAAGATCAACCCAACTCTTTTGAAACATTAATGTAATTTCACAAGGTCTCATGCTTTGTGCCATAGATTTAAGCTCATCTTTCAAGACATCTGACATACACTAAAGCGTCGTTAATCTCAGTGCGCGATCAAATAATAATTTATAAAACTAAATTAACCCCAAAAACGTAGTAAAGGGGAGCTAACCTAGGTCGTCTCTAAGGAAGCAATTTACAAACCAATTATAATTATAATTAAAAGGGGGGTTTTGATTGATAAATATAAATAAAAAGAAAGCAAAACGAAAGTAAGTCAACAATGATAAAAAAGCAATATCCTGCATACGGCGTTTCTAGATCAAGGATTAATTGTCATTGGTTCCTAATTAATTATTCATAAGAGGGGATGTTGTTTATTAGTTGAAATCTCTAACTAATACGCAATTCACTTAAGAGACTACGATCGTCAATCCCCTAAACATTTATTAATACAGGAATTAAAACTAAGATCTCAACATTTAAAATCCATATCAATTATGTCCCAATTGTACAACCTAACTAAATCTAATTAGTTCCCCAAAAAGTTCTCAAATCCTAAATCAATAAATCTTACAATCGTCAAGATCTATCAACCTAGAATTAACCCTAACCAACAACATGCAATCGCTATATTACTAATTAGGGGCGGAACAAATCATGAATAAACTTTAAGCACAAGACCTCGAATTAATCCTAATCTAGAGTTACCGCATGCAAGATATTAAGAAAACTACCCTTCCATGGATGGAGGATAAAGGCTCATAATAAATAAAAAATAAGAACAGAGTAAAAAATAATAGAGAATTAAAGTAACAAAACCTGAATAAGAAATTCGCAAATAGTTGGGAGCTTGCGTTGTCAATGCGAGCGCTCCAACAATCCTTGAATAACTAAGCACTACTAACATAAACCTAAAGTACATGAAATAAAAGGGAAAAGTACAAAAAATAAAAGTGGAGGCTGAGTATAAAGGTCTCTTTAAGAGTTGAGAGAGGATGTCTTATTTATAGAGGATTGACACAAAGTGGGTGTAAATCTCGCACTTTCAGTACATCAATTAGTAAAATCGCGATACATTTGACTACAGATATCGGATTGAGGTGATTCAAATCTCCAATTAAAGCTAAGAGATAGATCTACAACTTTGTAGTTGACATCGAATCGAGATTCAACCTCCATCCTGGCGCAAAATCTGAGACAAAGTCAGCGTTAAAAATCTTCAACAAATCTTTGACCAAATCTTTTTGAATTTGAATTCAATCTTTAATTTATTGTTCCAAATCTTCTCTTCAAATCTCTTCTTTAAAATTTATAGCGTATCAATCTCCTTCAAATCTTCAATGATCCTCTTGACAATTTATTTTCTGCAATTAAAATAGAAAATTAAAAAAGAACAAAAGAAATCTACACATTAATTTCTAAGATAAAATAATGCTTAAAATTGCATTTTTCTCAATTTCTCACAAAAGAGGATAATGTGCAAAACATATTAATTAAGCATTAAAACCACACATTTTTAGTATGCAATGTTAGTGTACAAAATCCACCTATCAAATTAACCCCACACTTGAACAATTGCATGTCCTCATGCAAGGAACTAAGAACAAAAATAAACTAAAAATGAAAATAAAACAAATAAAAAAAATCTTTTTGGTGCAACGACACTATTTACATCCCCTACAAAGTCACGAAACTCAAGGAGGCACTTAAGCCAACTCACTAATTACCAGACAACTGTGCAAAATACATGACTATCCAAAAATTAAAGTACATTTAAGCAAGAGATGATATTACTGTGCATTGAAACTAATTTTCTTGGCATATCAATCATGATCAAAGAATAATTCAAGGCATGTTAAAATCAATTGGGCCTCATTGGTTAGTGTGTCACTCGTGACTCAGTGTATAGGTTCATCTAATGCTTTTCAAACACTACACTAGAGTCGCCTCCATAGGCTTGAATTTCTTCTAAGCATCACGGATCACACAATATATATGACATGCATCAAGAGGTCTTTTTAAGGTTGTAATGGGGCGTCAAGGTGGGATATCATATGGCCAGTGAGCTAAAGCCTAGGACTTAGTAGAATTCATGGCATATGTGCTTAACCAACGGTGCAAGGGCCTTGATCTTCACTGGCTTCTCCTGTTTTCCAATTAGCTCGATGACACTCAAACACTTTTATTCACTTTTTTTTTCTTCTTGTTTTCATACTTTTTCACACTTCTTTGAAATCTTGTCACCGCTTACCCATTAACTCAGGGGAAGGTTTCTGTTGCTGCACCTAATTGGTTGTTTTGTAGATTAGTTACCTCAATTTTTTTCCATGGGCACTTTTATAGATTTTCCAACTAATAGGAGAAATTGTTGTCGCTCTCCCCCTACTTTGAATGTTACATGTCCTCATGTAACCCTACACCTGTTGCTTAGCACATATGAACAAATGTACCACAATTCTCCTAAGCCCTAAAGCCAGGTGTATCATGGTTTTTCTCGGTTTATCAGCTTGTATTGTGCTAGTTATTCAATAAAAGGCTACAAGGCTCAAAGGGGCTAACAAAGGTCAAATGTTCAAGGCAGGCTTATATGGATATGTAAGCTAAATACATAAGGAATGCCTCAATCATGTCACATGTCATATATAAAGGTAAAAGTGCAATGCAGAGAATCAGACAAGTTCTAGACTTGAACACTAGTGAGTGTACACACAACAAAGAAAGGAATGACATGTAGTGTTGCCATCCTATAAAAGGCTCAAAAGCTTACCAGGTAATATCATCCAATTAATTAAAACATGACAGGATCTTTAAATGCTCAATCAAACACAATGCCATAAATAATCAAACAAAGTATTTCACATGGCACAGATTAATCATCAACTAGTCTAAATCATCCCCTATTCATGAATTTCCACAATTACTGCACAGTAAAAACTACTATCCTAAAAAAACAAAACTTTCCCACCCTACACTTAAAGAAGTGCACCGGCCTCGGTGCACAAAACAGGGCAAGAAGACAAATAAAGAAGTAAAACAAATAAAGAAAGGAAAGAAAAACTCACAAATGGTGGGTTGTCTCCCACCCAGCACTTTTGTTTAATGTCCTTAAGTTGGACAGATGACGGCCGTCTCATGGAGGATCATGTTTGAACTAGTCTAGAAACATCCACCAAAGTTTGCTACAGTAGCTTCCACTTGGATCCCATACCATATGAGTCATGTCATGGCCCTGGAAACCATGTTTCTTTTGGGAGCCAAGCATTGAGATCTTCCATTGATGTCGTGAAGCTTTGAGGCTTCGCCTTGGCTTGGTCATCCAGCAGTTAATCACTCCAAGTGGGGGTGGATGAAGGTTCCCACTAGGAGGCTTCTTGAATCATCTTTGTACATGGTCTAACCTTCCCCTAGCAGCAGGAAGAGAGACTCTAAGCTCTTCACATAAGGCCCGCAACTGGCTATCAATCTCCAAGTGAGTATAGTCACATGGTCCAAGGAGAGGAACATGTGTCTCAAAGTGTAGCTCGAGTAACGGTAACTAATAGGCTAGGAGAGGGGATGATGGGAGTAATGGAATAGACGGGGAATTTAGGCAGAACAGTAGGTTCAATCGACACCTCTACCACACCAGAAATGACACAAGTGATATGCGCTTCTTCCTCCAGTTGTGGCTCCTCAAACACCACATCTATATCAGATTTATCATCAAGAATGACAAGCTGAGGTGACTCTTCTACTGAAACCTCTGAAGACCCACCATCATTGATGATGTCAAATGATGGGTCTTTACACACAACCTTATTATCTTGGTGATTGTCCTCTTTGTTCCCACTAAACACGCCCATGGTTTCTTTTAATTGATTTATTTCCCTTCTCAACTCTTGCAAATTTGCATGCAACTCCTTCGTCCCTTGCATTATCTCCTCTAACAACATCTCCAGCACCTCTTGGGAAGGGTTTTGAGTTTGTTGTTGGCAATGGGGAGGTTGGTATGAGGGTTCTAGTGAGGGCTGGCAATATGTGGGCTTTGGTGAGCAGGGCTGTGATGGATATGGGTCATGTGGGTATGGTTGAAGTTCTGGTGGTGGTGGTTGGTATGTTTCGGTCAGATAGGGGAGGAAAGAGTAAGGCTCAGGGTAAGGTTGGTAAGGGTAGAAAGGTGAAGTCATCACCCCACATCGGCTCAAGTTGTAACACCCTTACTTTCAGCCTACGCTATAGTCGTAACATTGATTATAGGGTTGTTATCTGCTTGGTTGGGGTTACTTTTAGCCCCTACTTTTAGCTTGGAAAATATCTCTCACTCGAAAATAAGGACCATTTTGAAACTTTTCCTTTCTCTACTTATTTGCAAACTAGGAGCCATGCGTGTTCAGAAAGGTAAATATATAAATATGCAAGCATTAAGAGTCCACATGGACTTAAGTGAGAATTAGTCTATGAGCTAACCATACAAAAGAGATTAGAATAAAGATATACATATCTATATTTACAATCATCTGGTCCAGACACAATACACAATTAAGTTGTAATACATAGGTACAATTACTGCACATACTGCACATACTAGCTAATGGCCAACCTAGACCATTCATTACTACTAGTGACTGCAAAATTATAGTCGCCTTCCTGCGTTGCTGGAAATAAGTAGCTCCTGCTGTTCCTTAGGGACCTCTGGCTTCGAACTCTCCAGTTGTCCCGCGTTGCCTCGTCGTCTCCACCTGGAACCATAAAGGAGTGGAGGTGAGAACGTCACGTTCTCAGTGGGGTTCTAAGAGCTTACCTATTTGTTTCATTACTCCATTACGATTCCGCCGCTCAGGGGGTCTCTATGTGACATCATCATACTAATTCCCTACTTGTTATTATCCGTTCTAGTCCTGAGCAGCCTTATCTAGATTACTAGGACATCCGAGGTTCTAATCTTTCCTTTACCTATCCTTGGCAACTGGGCATTCTCTATACTCTTATACTATACTCGTAGGTCATGTTCTATACTCTTATGCTATCTTCGTATCCTGTGACTTATCTAGAGGTCGTCTCATGGAACTGTGATTCCTTGACGTTGCCTTTGCACATACATATCATGAACATATTCCATATACTTATCCACCCCATATCTCAGGCCATCTCACTTATACATATCATCATGCTCACTTATCACATAAACATATCATATTAAAATATCATTAGCACATATACATATCATCCTGTTCACGTATCATAGCATATTCATGTTTCATGTATGTATCGTATGCACGTGTCATGTTCATATATGGCATGTTGAATGCTAGAGGGTTCCACTTGCCCGGGGGCAGCGTCCTCCGTGTCATGTACATGTCATGTCTATATGCATGTGTGGTATGTACCATGCCTGAGGAAATCCACTCGCCTAAGGGCGGCGTTCTCCATATAATGTCTGTGGCATATAGAATGTATTGGGAAATCCACTCGCCCGAGGCGGCGTCCTCCATATCATGTCAATGCTTGAGAAAATCTGCTCGCCCTTGTGGCGGCGTCCTCCATATCATGTAAATGCTTGAGGAAATCTGCTCGCCCTATGGCAGCGTCCTCCGTATCATGTTTGAATGCAGGATGTCATGTTCATGTCGTGTTTGCATGTTCGTGTCATGTCATGTTCGTGTCATATGCATGTCATGTCATCTTATCTAGGGGCATGTCATAATACCATATACATATCTCATCCAGTACAACTAGCAAGTCATAAACTCATACACATATCTTAACACATCATTCAGCTTAATGTTTGTTGGAACTGTGGGCCCACGACAATTCTCATAAACATTGATTCTCTGGCTTAGGTTAGCTCGGCGACCTAAAGTCTCCGGGGCTGCTTGCTGTCCCCAAAAACTCCCGGTTCACCTCGTCACCCCTGTCCAGGGTTCCATGGAAATCACTAAGTTTCAGGCCGCTCAGCGGTCCCTGAAACCCTTCAGTTCATATAGTTTAAAAATATATTTTTCTTCCACCTTAGCCTACAGACCGCTCAGTGGTTCATGAGGCCGCTCAGTGGTTCCTGTCTGCTCAGCGGTTCATGAGGCCGCTCAGCGTCCTGGGCGTGGCCTGCATAACCTGCTTTGCTTTCTTGCTTTCCTTTTTCCACGGATACTCCTTGGGGATCTTCCACAAGTTCCAACAACCATTTTACAACATATATTATCATAGAAAACATATCCAAAACATCAACACATCCTAGGCTTAAGCATAGCATAACATAAACTACACTAATTCATCAAATCACATAAAACAAACTTAAGCCATCTCTATGGCCACCAACCTTCACCACGAAATTTCACCATCATATCACCACTCTATTCAGCCTCAAACAACCATAAACCATGCAAGAATCAATAGCCCTAGCATCTCTAACACATAACCCACAGAAATTTCCTAGTAGCACCTAACAGCACCTATTAGCCTACAAGCAGTTAAAGCTCATCAAAAAGAGAGCAAGCTTGAGATTACCCACCTCTTTGGAGTCTTAGAGATGGTTTAAAGATGGTTGAAGAGATGCAGGTTCCCTGGGTGTGAAGCTTCCCTGGCTGGTCTCCTAGTTCTGACACCGTTCCGGCAGAGTTTCCGGACCGGGCAATTTTTCGGCAGAGTTTTGGTATGGTGGTGATTATGTGAAAATGAAGCAAATGGGTGGGGTATTTATAGAGGGGCTGGCTGTGGCTGATGGGGGCGTTTTGGTCCTTAAATTTTTAGCCAAAATTACTATTTTGCCATTCTTAATTTAATTTCGTAATTAATTAATTGTTTTGGATAACTATAAGGTCACATCAGGTCAAATCAATGAATAGTGACCCATATTTTAATATTTTTTCACAAAAATCTGCTGTCCCCACGTGCTCAATTCAGATTTGGGTCCCACCCGGTCCCGTTTCGCTCGTGTTTGGTCGCTCGCAGTGCCGGTGCGTCGCGCACGGTCATCCGAAAAATATTCCGTTTATACCGTCGCTATCCACGAATTTCCCCCTACCTAAGACTATTAATATTTAAAGGCATTTGTGAATTTTTCTCCGGAGGAGTATTTTTCACAGATACCTTTGACCCATTATCTCTCGCCGGTATCTGAATAGGACCGTTTCGCTGGCGTTTTCGCGATTGCCTGTTCTCACTCAATTTCCTAATGAGGTTTTGGGCTAATCTAGGGAGATCTTTCCCTCCCTAAGGTATGATTTCCAGAGACTTGAGGCCCTCTGCTCAATTCTACTAGCTAAATGGGGCCAAACGGGACTGTTCTAGTGTCTGCGGAATCGTCCGAAACCGAACCGATTTCCGTTTTACCGACACTCTAGGTTTTTCATCCATCTCTAGGGGTCGAGACGAATCATTTGAGTATCAATAGAATTTGGAAATACCCAACAGAATAATTCCTACGAACCTCGACAGGTCAACTCCTACAAAGGGCTCTATGAACAGTTGTTTGGGGAAATTTTCACTAAGGGGGCATTGGTAATGTTTTTCCCCTTTCTAAGTGCATTTATAAATTATTTTATTTATTTACTAAGGGAAAAAGTGGGATGTCACACAAGTGGTCTTCCCATTGTTGTTCAAACAACTCAGAAATGTGGCACTGTAAGGTCAGTAATGCCCTCCGACTTATTTCCCTGGGCAACCTCTACCTTCCTCTAGCCTTCGGGAATGTCTCTGCTTAAAACTGTCAAAATTTGCTCAATTACCTGAAAAGTAAGGAACACTAGACCACTGTGAACTAGAAAAATTGTTAGAGTACATGATAATACATTTTAGGGATACAAACAAAAATGAATTTTTTCTGCTTTTTTTGAGAGTAGAAAAAATAAAAAAAACAAATTGTAAAATAAAACTTTTTTTTAAAAGAAAAAGA
The DNA here is from genome assembly GCA_003254905.1 of Nissolia schottii. Classification (NCBI taxonomy): domain Eukaryota; kingdom Viridiplantae; phylum Streptophyta; class Magnoliopsida; order Fabales; family Fabaceae; genus Nissolia; species Nissolia schottii. Next base: position 6,705 of record QANU01076685.1, on the reverse strand, counting down.
ACAAAAACAAGAAAGTAAAGAGTTAACAAAAATCAAATAATAAAAAGAAAAAGGAAGAAAGAGAAAAAAAAAAGAATTGACTAAATTGCTTCCCCGGCAACGGCGCCAAATTTGACACACACCAAAACGTCTTTAATTTCAGTACGTGATCAAATAATAATTTATAAAACTAAATTAACCCCAAAAAAGTAGTAAAAGGGGAGCTAACCTAGGTCGTCTCTAAGGAAGCAATTTCCAAGCCAATTATAATTATAATTAAAAAGGGGGGTTTGGATTGATGAATATAAATAAAAAGAAAGCAAAACAAAAGTAAGTCAACAATGATAAAAAGCAAAATCCTACATACGGTGTTTCTAGATCAGGGATTAATTGTCATTGGTTCCTAATTAATTATTCATACGAGCGGATGTTGTTTATTAGTTGAAATTTCTAACTAATACGCAATTCACTTAAGAGACTACGATCGTCAATCCCTGAAGCATTTATTAATACAGGAATTAAAACTAAGATCTCAGCATTTAAAACTCATATCAATTATGTCCCAATTGCACAACCTAATTAAATCTAATTAGTTCCCCAAAAAGTTCCCAAATCCTAAATCAATAAATCCTACAATCGTCAAGATGTATCAACCTAGAATTAACGCTAACCAACAACATGTAATCGCTATATTACTAATTGGGGCGGAACAAATCATGAATAAACATTAAGCACAAGACCTCGAATTAATCCTAATCTAGAGTTACCGCATGCAAGATATTAAGAAAACTACCCCTCCATGGATGGAGGATAAAGGCTCATAATAAATAAAAAATAAGATGAGAGTAGAAAATAATGGAGAATTAAAGTAACAAAACCTAAATAAGAAATTCGCAAATAGTTGGGAGCTTGCGTTGTCAATACGAGTGCTTCAACAATCCTTGAATAACTAAGCACTACTAACATAAACCTAAAGTGCATAAAATTAAAGGGAAAAGTACAAAAAATAAAAGTGGAGGCTGAGTATGAAGTTCTCTTTAAGAGTTGAGAGAGGATGTCTTATTTATAGAGGATTGACACAAAGTGGGTGTAAATCTCGCACTTTCAGCACATCAATTAATAAAATCGCGATAACTTCGGCTACAGATATTGGATTGAGGTGATTCAAATCTCCAATTAAAACTAAGAGATAGATCTACAACTTTGTAGTTGACACAAAATCGAGAGTCAATCTCCATCCTGGCACAAAATCTAAGACAAAGTCAGCGTTAAAAATCCTCAGCAAATCTTTGGCCAAATCTTTTTGAATTTGAATTCAATCTTGAATTTGTTGGTCCAAATCTTCTATTCAAATCTCTTCTTTAAAATTTATATCTTATCAAATCTCCTTCAAATCTTCAATGATCCTCTTGGCAATTTGTTTTCTGCAATTAAAATAGAAAACTAAAAAAGTACAAAAAAAATCTACACATTAATTTCTAAGATAAAATAATGCTTAAAATTGCATTTTTCTCAATTTCTCACAAAAGAGCATAATGTGCAAAACATATTAATTAAACATTAAAACCACACATTTTTAGTATGCAATGTTCAATTATAGAATAATAAAACACTGTACAAAATCCACCTATCAACACCCCTCACCAATTTATTAGTATTATCAAAATACATGACTTGTAAAAATGAAACTAGATCATAAATAATACTTAAGCTACTTTTTGACTCTTGTATATACACCACATAATCATAGGAAATAGCAGGTTTCATTTCTTATCACTATTTCATGTGATTATTCTATTATAGACTCATTGTTAACTATGGAATCAATTATTTGTTGTTCTTCTTGATTCGTAAGTGGTTCAACAATAAGAGGAACAACAAGTCTTGAAATAGAAGCACAAGTCCAAGGAACTTGCACTCTTACTTCATTAATCTTTCATATTTCATAAAGCTTCAGTCCCACTAGTTTTAGCATTCTCAATGAATTAGGTATCTCTAGTTTCAACAATTAGTATGGATATGATCAATAAAAAAAATACCCTTTAGACTTTTTCAAAAAAACCAATGAAATATTCATTGATTATTCTTCCACCCAATTTCTTTTCTCGTGGATTTATAATCCTGTTTTTGCCTGGTATTCCCAAACATATAGGTGTCTTAAACTAGATTTCCTATCTGTTCATAGTTCTACAGAAGTCTTTAGAACCACCTTACTAGGAACCTTGTTCAACAAATACATGGCAGTTTTAAGCCATACAACCACAATTATAAGGGTAACTATACATTATTCATCATGCCCTAACCATATCCTTTAAGGTTCAGTTACGTCTTTTTGATACACCATTCTATTCCAGTGTATCTAATATTGTGTATTGAACACACATGCCACACTTTTATTGAAATTTAGAAAATGGACAAGGGTGTTATCTGATTTCATAATTTCTCCCATAATATTCACCACTTTAATCAGACTTGACAATTTTACCTTTATGTTTAAGTGCCTATGTGAGATTTCTCATGCAACAGATAAATAAAATCAACAATGATCATAGTGAAATACATTTCCTTATTGAAAGAATTCAAGTTAAAAGGACAAAACGTGATAGTCTGTAAAATCTCAAGAAGCTAGGTATTTCTTGTGACCCCTTACTCTGTGTGTTTTTGTATGTTTTCGTATTATACAATCCACACAACTATTATGATCAATGAAATCCAAATTGGGAAGGATGCTTTTCTTTGTCAACCTTTCCATTCTTTCTTTGGAAATGTAACCCAAACACTTATGCCACAAGTAAGCAATTCATACATCTAGAATCAAACTTAACATCATGGGCAATCATTCTAGAAGGGTCTAAATTTCTCATAGAAATGAATCTTTTATTTGACTTTTGATTCTACATTTTGAAAGATGACCCAAATTGTTAATGACCCTTTCAATTCCAAGTTTCTTTTCAACTTTATTTCCAACTTCTTGAAGGTTCACATAATGAATGGAGTGTTTCCTTGATTCTTAAATCTAGTTTCCTTTCGAACTCACATAACATGCATTTCATGTACATTCAACTTATCTTCCATGGTGCTATAGTTTAGTAGGAATTATTCATAATCAGACAGTAATGAGTTCTAAATGAACTTCACAAGGAAAATCTTATCCACTTCCATTCCTGAAGACTTTAAGCCTTGTTGCAATACTCGTTGAAACACCCTAGCTAACTATTTACCCGTACGTAGTAAACAAAGCTCACTAGGTTGTTGTCTACCTGGTCGGAATACCTTAGTCCATAGTTATCTTTTGAAAATAGTCATTGCTCATAAAATAAGGACCCGTTTTAAACTTTTGCTTGTATCACATTAATAATAAAATAGAGCCATGCGTTGGGAATAAACAAATATAATAACAAAGCGGATAACATTATGATAAGTAGAACAGGTAATATACATCTATTGGGCCCACCATACAAAGTCACGTCATTGTATACATAATAGATACATAGATCAAAGTATCATATACAGAATCCAAAATACACAGCATCAAAATACAAGGACTACTGGAATACTACTCAGTATGTCCTTGGCAAAACTAAACCACTATATCTCGCTAAGCTCATCCAGTCATAGCCGCTTATGGCTCATCTGGCGGCTCCTCTGCATCCTCAAAATAGGACTCATCATCTTCTGTACCTGAAGTCATAAAACAGTGGGGAATGAGAACGGTAGGTTCTCAGTGGAAATAACCTTAGTTCCTGAGTCGTACATCAGATTATGTCAGACTTCAGGCCGCTCAGAGTTCTCTAGTGAACATACATACTAAAATCCCTACCATTTATTATCTGGCCTATCTGAACGGCTTTAACTGCATTAGGTGATCTGGGAACTACTCTTGCTTACTACATTCTCGTGCTGATTAACATTGCGTGTAGACCGTCTCGAGCGTGCTCTTGACGGTACGATATAACAGCAGATTATATACTCTAGTCAAACTGAATAACAACATATAATTAGAATACACCCAGCATAACAGAATCACCCGAATAGGCAGCACATAATCATCCAATACAGACATAACAGAGTTCAGCAGAATACATGCAGCAGAATCATCAGCATAACACGTTTAACAGAATGCAGCAGAATAACAGAATAAAACAGCATGAGAGAATATAACAGCATAGCAGCATATAACAGTGTAACAGAATACAGCAGCATAACAGAATAGGTGTTATTCCCACCATAGTAATGTCCTCTGTTGACACTAGTATGACGGAATAACCTCACACCCTCAGTATAGGCCGACACTGTCTAGACCTTACTGCGGTGGGCTTCCACCTGCCGTGTGCCCCCTCGGGACCCCTCGACAGTGGGCGGATATTGTACCCCCACCTAAGCTTGCCCCCTTTCGACAATGCATAGGCGTGGTAACCGCACACCTCCAGGTATGCCATCTCGACACCACCTGTGGCGGGCTTCCACATTCAGGATGCCTAGACCTCCTGAAGTGGGATCATAGTGGCTCACGTGATCACGGCCTTTCAGCATAGGCATATAGCCTTTTTCAGCATGTGGCATATAGCCATATTTCAGCAGCATTGGGCATTGGCCCTTATTCAGCAGCATTGGGCATTGGCCCTAGTTCAGCAGCATTAATGGTACCTGCAGCATGGCATACTGGTTTCCCTATGGTTCATTTCAGCATATTTACTTATCTCTGAGTTTATTATCATGTCTTTAACTAAGTGTCTCATGAATGCATGACATATCACAGATTTCATCATAAAGTACACATAACATGCATGGTCAATACTATTTCATGACATACAGCATACACGTGCATCCAATTCAACTATCAATCATCATTACAGCATCAATACCATACTATGAGCCTCAAGAGGGTGCCATCAGCTTTCCTTAGTCTCAAGCCGCTCAGTGAAAACTGTTGTTCGCTCAGCGGTTTGAGCTCCTCCGCTCAGCGATAGAGGTGGTATCGCTCAGCGGTACTAACCTCATCGCTCAGCGGCTGAATTTTCTCGAGCCTTCTTCCACCGCCTTAATTTAAAAATATCTTTTTAACTTTCCACGTAAGCCATGTCTCGCTCAGCGGTGCCTGAGACGCCGCTCAGCGACCCCTGTTCGAGACATGCAAACCAAATTGCTCATCTCTTCCATTTTTCTCTCCTTGCTTCCATGGAACCCTACATGAGTCTCACACATAATTCAAGCATAATAACCACATCTAATCCAGGTCACAAGACCCTTCAGAATTGTCTTCCTAAGTCCTAACCTCATTTCTAACAATTATGTCCATAAACTCACAATTCACATACATACACATACAAACACATAACACTTCACCACCGTCAAAGAGGTGAGGAACTAGGGTTACCCACTTCCTCAAGAGCTTGTTAATGCTAGGAAAAGATGAAATCAAGCCTTGCTTGCTTGCTTGAGGATTCCTTGACCTAAAATGAAAACTTGACATAATTAGGGTAAATATGGCCATGGAAGCTTGGTTCTTTACCAAGGGATGAAACTTACCAACTATGCTTGCTTTGCCTTCCTTAGGGACTTAAGAATGAATTATGATGATGAGATTGAAGCTTGATGGCTTGCTTGAACTCTTCTTTGTCAAGAAAGAGTAAAACCCTAGGTTATGGAGTTTTAGGGTTTTGGAGCTTGATTTCTTGGATTTCACTTGAGGAGGAACTCTTCACCTTGATGCTAGCTTGCCTTCTTAAGTGATTTGAGAGTAAATTAAGATGATGAGGAACAAAAGATGACAATTGAATCTTGATGTAACCTTGGAGAATTTTGAGAGCTTTAGGTTTTGGAAACCTTTGGAGGAAGAAATGAAACTTTGGAGTGTTGTATGTGTGTTTCGGTTTGGGGGCCTGGCCGTGGCTTTTCTTAGTCCATGGGTCATGTGTATTTCCTATTTTGCCCTTAGTGTATTTTAGGTTATGTTTGTTCATTAATTGTTTATGTTCGGACGTCCTAAAAATATTCCGGGCATACCGTTGTGACCTATTAATTATCCCGGTTAATGTTTAAGTCTTAAATGAAATATTCTTACATTTAATTTCATATTCATTTATTTTAAAGACTCCTGGGAGTCATAAGGAAATTACAATAAAACCCTAATTTCGATCCGAACGTCACCGGGCGTCACGAGATCGTCAAAGAATTATTTTTAACTAATATTACAGAAATAAAATTAATATTTGAATTTTATTCTATTTTTATCTCACCTTTTTCTTATTATTATATTTTTAATTCTTCCTTAAATAGCATTTTAAATTGAAGGAAAAAGTCGGGTTGTTACACTCGTCATTTCAATGACATGCTCATTCATAGTATGAGAACCACCAAATTTCATGGTAGTTTTAAAGTACTTATCAATAAAATGGGGACATATACTGCAATTAATAGATGCTTAACACTAATGCCTTGATTCATAAATTAACATATCGTAAAGATTCAGACAACAATAAATAAAGCATTCAATGTATATTAATTCTCTCCTATGGGGGTAACACCAACACACAGTAAAATAATTGATGCTAATATAATACATTAATCTAGCTATTGAGGTATGCTAATTAGATTTATCTGCTATCTTTGGATATGCAAAATAAAACCACTAGACATATCAATTACTAGCAATTATGTTCATTGTAACACCCCTAGTTAGCTAGCTTATGCTTAAGTCATAAGCAATGCTTACTAGGTTGTTAA
>QANU01076660.1:0-11971 GCA_003254905.1 Nissolia schottii | reverse complement strand
GGTGGACGAGCGTCCAGGGAGCAGCAGCAGGGATCCGATTCGCCTCAACGGCGATGAGGAGATTGTAACATCCCAGTTTTCCCTTAGCAAAGATTTCGTATAATAAGTTCGGGTGCGAACTCTTTTAGAGGATGGAAGCGTAAACTACGGGTGTCTGTCAAGCACCGGGACGCCTGTGACTATGTGGTTAGGGTGGACAAGTGCCAGATTTAGGAAGGTTAGGCTTTGGAATCTCAAAGAGAAGGAATAAGGCTTATTGAGCAGATGTAGAAATATAAGACAGTAAAGAGAGGAGGGGTCAGCAAGAAAACTGGCTGCAACAAGCAATGAGGGAGAATAAAAAAGGAAGAGAAGGTTGGACCCGGAAGCGTCTGGTAGAACTGGAGGTGAGGGCGACTTTTCTCAGCCCTGCAGGAATTAGTTTAGAAGGTGCGGGAAAAAGGCGAAAGAACTAGGTAACTGATAAGAGTGTAGGAGTACTTAGGCGTATTCTGTTTGGGAAGTAAAAGCTCGAGAAGCTGAGTGTTGAGGATTTCAAGTGTGGAAGGTAAGAGAAGTAAAAGAAGAGTATGGGAAAGGATACAAAGTCGGGTTAAGCATGGAAGTGAAGGAAATAAGTCTTTAAAGAGGATGTATGCACAGAATACAAATTGGGTTAAGAACTAAGTAAGAGCATAAATGAGGATGTCAGTATACGCCCAAGTGTAATAAGATTGAAGGAAGATCAAGAGGTGTTAAGTGTGCAAGGGAAGTGAAGAGAATACGAAATTGGGAGCGATCGAGGACGTAATGGCAACCTTAAGATATTAAGGAGAAAAGGGAAAATCTAAAAGAAATAGAAGAAGGGTGGAGTACCAGAGAGCGTAGAGATAAGAAAGGATGTCTGTAACATCCCGATTTTTCCTTAGGGAAATAATCGTAACCATAAATATTTAATTAATTTTCTAATCATGATTATGGAATTAAAATGGGAAACTAATCGGTAGAATATCCCTAGGAAATAAGACGTGTCGCGGCATGAGGTTTGGCAGACAACCAAACAGTGGTTGTTTGTCGATGAAGTTTTCTGGCACGCAAAAGGTGTCTGTGAAAATAATCCTCCGGAGAAAAATTGACAAACACCTTTAAATATTAATGCCCTTAGGTAGGGGGAAATGAGAGGATCGCGACGGTATAAACGGAATATTTTTCGGACGACCGTGCGCGACTCACCGAGACTACGAGCGATAAAACACGAGCGAACCGGAACCGAGAAAAAATGAAATTTCAGCAGCTGACCAGGAGAGGGAGGGCTGCACGGTCTGATGGTGATTTTGTCCAATCCCCTAAATCATGCTTCCAAATTCCCATCACCTTACTTGCCTTACACACTTCACCAAATCCCATCACATGGCCATACCTATGCCCATGCTTTCTACTATTCATCACTTTTTCTAAATCATAAAATTCAATTAATTTCCCTCACCCTCAGCCCCTCAAAACCGAGACCTCACTCTCCCAAAGCCAATCCTCTTCTTCACTCCCCTGACGCCTTGCATTCTTCTCTTCACACGGTTTCTAAAGCTTTTCTCCCACCCCCACCACACTTTGCCTATAGACGACACTATCATAAACCAAGCAAATCCGTGCCAGAAACAATTGTTTCTTAAGCTTTCCTTCATTTTCCTCTAAACACAGCCCTCAAGTCTCCTCATCTTTGTTCGTTTTCTTCCTCCCAAAATCAAGGGAGGAGCTTGCTCACGAACTTGCCATCATGGAGAAGGGAGGAGCTTAAGCTTTGGAAACTACAAGGCTTGTGGGACTTCACTCCAAGCTTCCCTCACCACCACCAGATTTTTCTACAGGTGGGTAAACTTAGCTTGGTCACCCCTTGGTGGCTTATGTTTGGTTGTATGTGTTTATGTGTTTGTATGCCTTATGATAAATTATGTTAGAAATGCTATGTTAGGATTTAAGAGATGATTCTAAAAGGTCTTGTGACCTAGAATAGCTTAGTATATGATGGTGGAAATATGTGAAAAACTCAAGGAACATCCATGAGCAAAGGAGAAAGAAAAGCGAGAAAAACAAAGAAAACAGATTCAGGATTCGTCAGGTGTAGTTGGGCAGTCCGCGGAAAGTGATTGAGCGGAGTATGGAGAGAATTGCCGAGCGGCGCTTGGAAGGGTGCCGAGTGGGTTCCGCGGAGGATCCCTGGGGTGTGAATGCGAGAAAATGAGAAAATAAGCGAAGGAGTATGCGACGGGTGGTTCCGCGGAGAGATAACCGAGAGGAGTCTGGAAAGTTGATGAGTGGGCACCTAGGATGGTGCTGAGTGGTTTCGCGGATAGTGACAGAGAAAAGTCTAGAAAGTTGATGAGCGGGCACCCGGGAAGGTGCTGGACGGGTTCCGCGGAGGACCCCTAGAGTGATGAGAGGGTTATGTGAAGAATATTGAGTGGGCACCAGGAGTGGTGCTGAATGGGTTACGCGGAGGTTCCCTGGAATGCTGAGAGAGTTACGTGAAGAGCGTTGAGGGAGCACCAGGAGTGGTGCTGCATGGGTTCCGCGGAGGATCCCTGGAATGCTGAGAGAATTACGTGAGGAGCGTTGAGGGAGCACCAGGAGTGGTGCTGCATGGGTTCCGCGGAGGATCCCTGGAATGCTGAGAGAGTTATATGAAGAGCATTGAGGGAGCACCAGGAGTGGTGCTGCATGGGTTCTGCGGAGGAACCCTGGAATGCTGAGAGAGTTATGTGAAGAGCGTTGAGGGAGCACCAGGAGTGGTGCTGCATAGGTTCCGCGGAGGATCCCTGGGATGCTGAGAGAGTTACGTGAGGGAGCACCAGGAGGGGTGCTGCATGGGTTCCGCGGAGGACCCCTGGAGTGTTGAGAGGGCAACGTGAAGGGTGTCGAGTGGGCACTAGGAGAGGTGTTGCGTGGGTTCCGCAGAGGACCCCGAAGTTGTCGAGAGGTTACAAGTATGTGTATGATGAATGAATGAGTTAGGTTTATGATGATGTATGATGATGTGTGATGATGTATGAAGAATATGTTATGAGGTAAGTTTATGATGAGTGCATGATATATTTGTATGGTGATGTATGTGGAACATTGCATGTAGAATATGTATGTTAGGAATGGTTATGNATGATGAGTGCATGATATATTTGTATGATGATGTATGTGGAACATTGCATGTAGAATATGTATGTTAGGAATGGTTATGCTATCATGCATCATGAGAACTAGAAGTTAATCATGTAAAGCTTAAAGATCAAAATTGAACATTAGGGAACAATTATATAGTTATATGATAGGAATCCTTTCTCTTGGCACGTCTACGGACACGCCTCTCACCAGTCCCAAAAAGGGTGGATTAGTAAATGATGCTACTTCACCAAGTCCTAAAAGGGTGGACCGGTTAAAGAGGTTAATGGCATGATGATAAGATATGATGAATGAGAAATGATGATGAGACATGAAGAATACGAAGAAGCTAACCCGGGTGAGCCAGTATGCGTAAGAAAAGAAAAGAAGGACGCTAACCCGGGTGAGCCGGTATGCGTAAGAGAATCCCCATGTTCCCCAAGCATGAGCATGTGATGTATGAGTATATGAGTATATGATGCATGAGTATATGATTATGTATGAGTATGTAAAGTATAAGTATATAATGATGTGTGTCTGTGTAGTCGTCAAGAGAACGCCCGAGACGACCTATGTATATACGCGAAGTAAAGATGATGAGCACGAGAACTTAGATAAGAAAGACTAGTTCCCCAGTCACCTAGTAAAGTAGATAAAGTCGTTCAGGACTTAGGCCAGATAATAATCAGTAGGATGTTAGTATGCAGGTTCACTTAGAAACACCTGAGCGGCCGGTTGATAATTGAGTTAAAAGGATCCCCCGACGCCAAGGTAAACCACTGAGGACGAATGTTCTCACCCCCACTCACTTATGCTTCCAGGGGCAGACGTGAGCTATGAGAAGCAATCAGAGGATCAAAAGAAAGAACGGAGGACAAGCCATCGATGACGGACAGACAGATCTTCAAGGCTACAAAGACATGTTGGGCTAGTTACGCACTAGTTGAACTTTATGACGTATATGGCTGATTATGACATGTATATGTACTTTATTATAATATTATGTGATTTGTTGTACTCATTTGTGACGGACCATGTATTGATTATGTAATTGCCTAGACTAAGGATAATGAATATTCATAAGTCCTACCGTTTGTCTTATATACTGTGATTCACATATGGCTCATATTTTGTAAATAAGAACTCAGTAACAAAGTTTTAAATTGGTCCATATTTTCCTTAATCTAGTATTTTCGAAAAAAATAGTGAGGGACTATGAGTATTCCCACCCAGCAGATAACAATCTAGCAGTCGCAGATTATGACTTAAGCATAAGCTGCTAACATAGGGTGTTACAGTTGGTATCAGAGCAGTTTGGTCCAAGTGGGCCTGAGGACAGAGCTTATCTGCACTTCCGAGCATATTCTTTGTTAGCTTGCACAGTGTTTAAGTATAACACCTTTGTGTATAAGGTCCAAGTGCATAAATCAGTGGTACCGGAACACTGACCTGCCCTTGTTCCTTGTGCATACTCAGAATACATTCGCCATGCGCTAAGTCTTGTCTTTGAGATAAGAGGTAGTGTGGCATAATGCACTCTATCACTTTGCTTTTATTCAACTATTGTATTTTTCAGGAACATAGAGCCTAGCTACCTCTGTGTCTTGACAGGTGTATTCAGGGCTCGATAGCTAGTGCCGGTGGACTCTATAAATTTTGTCCCCGAGGAACTTGGCCTTCTGCTAAGTGTCTCCTCGCTATCGGACTGTTATTTATTTGAAGAAAACAGATTGCCAGGAAATGAACTCCTACTCAAGGGAAGCCTTTTGTTCCCTTTCTTCGGATAAATACTCCCTTACGCCATAAGAATTCCTGACAAGCCAGTCCCCTACCCCATATATTTTTCACCTTCGTGAAGGTCCTATGGAAAAGGTCTGAGCCTCTACACCTTCGGAATTTCATTTCTCGATGCACCCTTGACCCTCCTTGAGGAAGGTTTCGGGTTAAGATTGAATGCTCTACTCCTCCGAAGGAATAGACTCGGGGATAGGTCTTTCCTTTCCTTCAGTAGCAGGTTTTAAGGACCATGCCATCCCGTTTCCGATAGGATCTAGTTGGTTCCTTTAACCTATTTTGATGGAGTGGATTCACAACTATTTCTATTCCAACCTCTTGTGCAGTTCCAGCTTTTGTTTTCGGACTTCGACCCATGGTGCAAGATGTCCCCTTTGCAACAGATAGGGAAATCTATAACTACGGAGATAGGTGGAAACCCGACAGCCGAATATAAGTTCATACGCTCCCATACCTTCGCCATAAGTTGGATTCCCCAATGGATAAGTACTCTCCCGTGAGACACGCCCTGTGAAGTAGGATCACCAACCAAAATCCTTACCTTAGAGACCCCATAGGGTGAAAAGGATAGCAGATTGATGGGTGAGATCAAACCAGAGAAGAAGTTAATACAATACAGTATATTTTCGGTGTAAGGTGATGATTCGAGAGGACTAACTAAAGAAGCCCTAAGGAAGTTTAGAAAGGATGATGGGAATAACCATATTATAGTGAGGAGAAAACCATTGGACGTTGAGGATCAGATAGACGATTGGCTTAGTCGATTAGAGGAATTGAGAGTAAGACGGAAGTCGGAATAACCTTGGAAACCGTAGGGGGGTGGAATGTAACATCCCAGTTTTCCCTTAGCAAAGATTTCACATAATAAGTTCGGGTGCGAACTCTTTTAGAGGATGGAAGCGTAAACTACGGGTGTCTGTCAAGCACCGGGACGCCTGTGACTATGTGGTTAGGGTGGACAAGTGCCGGATTTAGGAAGGTTAGGCTTTGGAATCTCAAAGGGAAGGAATAAGGCTTATTGAGCAGATGTAGAAATATAAGATAGTAAAGAGAGGAGGGGTCAGCAAAAAAACTGGCTGCAACAAGCAATGAGGGAGAATCAAAAAGGAAGAGAAGGTTGGACCCAGAAGCGTCTGGTAGAACTGGAGGTGAGGGTGACTTTTCTCAGCCCTGCAGGAATCAGTTTAGAAGGTGCGGGAAAAAGGCGAAAGAACTAGGTAACTGATAAGAGTGTAGGAGTGCTTAGGCGTATTCTGTTTGGGAAGTAAAAGCTTGAGAAGCTGAGTGTTGAGGATTTCAAGTGTGGAAGGTAAGAGAAGTAAAAGAAGAGTATGGGAAAGGATACAAAGTCGGGTTAAGCGTGGAAGTGAAGGAAATAAGTCTTTAAAGAGGATGCATGCACAGAATACAAATTGGGTTAAGAACTAAGTAAGAGCATAAATGAGGATGTCAGTATACGCCCAAGTGTAATAAGATTGAAGGAATATCAAGAGGTGTTAAGTGTGCAAGGGAAGTGAAGAGAATACGAAATCGGGAGTGATCGAGGATGTAATGGCAACCTTAAGATATTAAGAAGAAAAGGGAGAATCTAAAAGAAATAGAAGAAGGGTGGAGTACCAGAGAGCGTAGGGATAAGAAATGATGTCTGTAACATCCCGATTTTTCCTTAGGGGAATAATCGTAACCATAAATATTTAATTAATTTTCTAATCATGATTAGGGAATTAAAATGGGAAACTAATCGGTAGAATATCCCTAGGAAATAAGACGTGTCGCGGCATGAGGTTCGACAGACAATCGAACAGTCGTTGTTCGCCGATGAAGTTTTCTGGCGCGCAAAAGGTGTCTGTGAAAATAATCCTCTGGAGAAAAATTCACAAACACCTTTAAATATTAATGCCCTTAGGTAGGGGGAAATTAGAGGATCGCGACGGTATAAACAGAATATTTTCGAACGACCGTGCGCGACGCACCGAGACTGCGAGCGATAAAACACGAGCGAACCAGAACCGAGAAAAAATGAAATTTCAGCAGCTGACCAGGAGAGGGAGGGCTGCACGGTCTGATGGTGATTTTGTCCAATCCCCTAAATCATGCTTCCAAATTCCCATCACCTTACTTGCCTTACACACTTCACCAAATCCCATCACATGGCCATACCTATGCCCATGCTTTCTACTATTCATCACTTTTTCTAAATCATAAAATTCAATTAATTTCCCTCACCCTCAGCCCCTCAAAACCGAGACCTCACTCTCCCAAAGCCAATCCTCTTCTTCACTCCCCTGACGCCTTGCATTCTTCTCTTCACACGGTTTCTAAAGCTTTTCTCCACCCCCACCACACTTTGCCTATAGACTACACTCATAAACCAAGCAAAACTGTACCAGAAACAATTGTTTCTTAAGCTTTCCTTCATTTTCCTCTAAACACAGCCCTCAAGTCTCCTCATCTTTGTTCGTTTTCTTCCTCCCAAAATCAAGGGGGAACAACCTCATCACCCTCCACCTTCGGAGCCAGAGCAGACGCCTACACACGCCCTGACTCCAGCTACTGATCTAGGTGCGTACACCCCACCTGTTCGAGCTCGAGGTCGCCGGACCACCACACGGAAGAGGATACTGACCGTCCGACCACATCGCTTCGCCCTACGTGGCTTCTCGGCGGTGACAGATCTGAGTAACAGTGAGGAGGAGGAGCCTTTGGAGCGTCCAGGAGACTCCGAGTAGGTGGAGGCCAGCCGGACCTGAGTGCAGAATTAGGGTTTGTGCCGTACATGAAGTGAGTAGTGCCGCTCGTGTACGTAGTTGTTTTTAGTTGTTCCGTTTGTACATTTGGCTACTTATGTATGTATTTTATTATGCAACTGGACAATGTTTTGTATAAAACTTATGTATTATAATAAAGTTGTGTGTTATGTATATTTGGGCCCTTCTGTGTATCTTCTGCCGATAAAGCTCCATACTACAGGTATGTACTCGTACTCTCTTATCTTTTAGTTATGCCGTTATTCGCTGTATTACTCGCAAGGCTCATTACTTTTCATATGTATGTATTTACAAAAGAGGTTTCAAATTGGCCGATATTTTCAGTAACCCTAATTTCAGTGGATAAGCTAGAACGGTAATAGTTCACAGCCCAGCAGTCAACCACCTAGCCAGGGAAACCTATGACTTAAGCATAGGCCAACTAGCTAGGGTGTTGCAGTTGGTATCAGAGCAGTTAGGTCCAATGGAGCTTGAGGACTGAGCTGCACTATGCTTCTGAGCATGATTACGGTGCCCCCTTGACGAGCTGAGATGTGCTGGACAGTGAGCGTCGGTTCTTGTGAGGCTGATCACCTCAGGGTTCGCGGACGTCAGTGGACGACCATGTTGCCCGAAAGAGATGTGGCACGGCGTTGTTTACGGGAGAGGGTTTCATAAGTCTCCCCGAAAAGCCCCGAGGGTTAGAAGGGCTACCAAAACCCTAGGAATTTGAAGGGTGCGACGTTAATCTAGCCCCGGGATAGCACGAAGTGGGCCGGAGGGTGGCCAAGGTGAAGGAGGTAAGAGGGAGGTACTCAGGGGTCCCCAAGGGAAGCAGGGAGCTGGGAGTTAAGAGGGAAAAGGTTGAGAAACACTTAGGGAAAATTTTTCCAGCACTCATTCGAATGATTCATTCGAATACTGCATGAAAATTTCTTTCATTCGAATACTGGATCTGCATTCATTCGAATGATGACAGCAAAATTGTCCATTTTGCAGGGCATTTTGCCTGTGCTTTGTTTCCACCCGAGGCCTTCCCATTTCAGTTCCATACCTTATTTGGGATTGGGAGCCAATGAGTGTCGCGATGAATTCCGCTGAATTCCCGATTTTACCCTTCCGTATGCGAAGCATATATTTTATGGATTTTTCCCCGTTTAGCGTCCGGTTCTGCTGAATTCTTGAAATCAAATTCATTTCTGTGTTGCTATGGTGCACCACGGGAGGTACCCGATGTCCCGAAACCCCAAGTCGCCACATACGGACCCGATTACCCTTTCGACGCATAATCGAGTTATGAGACGTATAATTGAAATACATTAAGTTGCAAGAGTAAGATAAGCAAAGAAAATATAAATTGTTCATTCATGATTAGCCGCAAAGTTACAAAATGTAGGAGCTAGCCGAACAATTGCACCAAATTGCCAAAATGCCCCTACCCCCAAATACATACAAAACATGCGCTGGTTAGCCTATACATAATCCTACGCTACCTATGCTAGTGCTCCTAAGGGACCTACTCCGCCTCCTCAGTGTCCGGAGCCGGATCTTCCTCCATAGCGGCCGGAGTAGGGCCTGAAGGTGGAACGCCGCTTGTGGAACCCCTGAACGTACCCAGCCCAGGTGCATGTAGATGGCATCCAAGTCCTGACCTAACTGGAGCATGTTATGGTCAGTCTGTGTCGCCATATGCTCAAGGCGATCAGCCTATGCCATTAGCCGCTCGAGATGGCTTGTGTGCACGTCCAACTGCTCGAACCGGTCGAGACGAGACAGGCCCACGCTCAGGGAGTCTAGCTGACTCATCAGCAAGTCCATCTGGGACGGTGAGAGGCTAGGAGCAGGTGTAGGCCCCGCTGAGGTCGAAGCAGCAGTTGCAGGATCGACGGGAGAGGAAGGAGCTGCCCTCTTCTTGGCATGGCTACCTGATGGCTCGTCGTATGCTAGCTGGCCATTCTTGTGAACGATGTGCATCTTGGCCAGGCAGCCGGAGTCTACCTTCCAGGTAACCTTCGACGTCCACTTCTGCTCACCTGAAAACCAAAAAGCATTAACATCAAATTCCCATTAGTAAACCCTAAGGCTATGTAATTCGTAAAAACATTAAAAACTTAAATAAAGAAGCCACCAAGAGCTAGAGACATACCCTCCACCGGGACCTGGAAATAGTCTAGAATCTCGGAAATCTGCACGGCATAGGGGAGAGCACTGCCCCGCGTGCGTGCCTGTGCCATACAGTGCATCACAAGCAAGGCCCAGTTCAGCTCGTGTCCCTCCGCTAATGCCCATAGCACCAGGCAATCGTCTCGAGACAGGACGGAGTGGTTCCCGCTCCTCGGGAGGAAAGTGTGAGTCAGCAAATAATGGTAGATGCGCTGCTCCACCGGTAGGCCGCTGACCTGTGGCCTATTCTTCGAGCTTTTCATGCCCGAATGCCCAATAGTGCCTAGGGCTAGATCCTCCGCAAATGGAAGCCCTGCGGCAGTGACTGCCCACTCCGAAACCCCAGATGTCAGCTCGTTCCTGATGGCCAGAATCTCGAGCACGGCCCTGAGCAACTCCAAGGGCAGCTCAATCGACACTCCACTGACTTCGGTGGTCAGAACATTGTCTGTCATCCGCAAGTTGTTGTAGAAAAGCCGTACCAGTTTCTGATACACGGGACGACTGATGCACGCAAACTCCAGCAACTCAGCAGAGTCCAAGTAGACGAGAACCTCAGGACCAATCTCCTCGAAGGTGTCACGGTCGAGGATTTTTGGCTCCATGATATCACGCCCCTTGAAGTTGACCTCGAAGTTGCGCCATTGCGCCTCCGAGGTGAACCAACGAGGGTAACCGGGAGCGGAAGAAGACCCCGAATTCTTAGAGCGAGAGGGTCGGCTACTGAAATGGCTCATTGTGTGGGGGATTCAATTTTGAGAGAGAAGGAAGGAAGGGGATGCGGTTTTGGGTGAGGAAGAGAGGGAGGAGCCGCGGATTGAGGCTAGGAGAGAGGGAAACCGTGGTGGAGCAATGTGGAGGCAAGGAGGAGCTACGGCCAAGGGGGGAGGAAGTGAGGAAGTAGGAGGAGGGAGGTGGCGAGAGAGAGAGGCGCGCCTTAGCTCTGCTAGGGTTTTGCTCGCGGGAGAGAGTGGAAGAGGAAAATGAGAGGGAAAGGAGAAGAATCGTTTAAAATGGCATCAGATCGCAGTTCATTTGAATGAATCTCGATGTTCATTCGAATGAATTAATGAAAAATGTTGGTATTCGAATACTCCATCCGAATGACTCAAGAACTCTGCAAATCATTCGAGTGAATGATCATAAGGGATTCGAATGAAGAAACCTAGGGATGGATTTTAGGGTTTCTTTGAGTCCCGAAGGGCCCGAGAAAGCTAGGGTTTTTCGGGGCGACATTCTGAAACCACTACGTGGCCCGACTAGGGTTAGAAACGTAACACTGCTCGAATTTCGGGACGAAATTCCAGTAAGGGGGTGGAATGTAACATCCCGTGCTTCTACGTGCCGGTAGATTATCCGTTAGCAGCCGAGAACGGCCGGGAAACGTCGAGGAAGCAAGGGAAGCAGAGTTAAACCTCTGAAACCCTGGAAAATTGGAGAGACGAACTAGGTTTAGCTGTTTTATAATTTTCGGGAGTCGCCGGATGAGTTTCGACTCGAAGGAAAATTTTTCGGATACTATAAAACGTCCGTAGGGTTTTTCGGCTCAGTGAAAGAGTCCCTGGTTCCCGAGAAAATTGTTCTGGACCGAAGGGAAAAATAAATGGGTTGTAACGGTATGTCCGGAATATTTTTAGGGCAACCGGAAGTAGGGTTTTTCGGACAAAACGCGATTGAATAAAGACGGAGCTGGAGGAAGGGCATTAACTTCTCAGAGAAGTTAAGTAATAAACAAATAAATAAATAAATAATAATATAATAATAATAATAAATAAGACACTGAAGCAGAGCTTCAGCAAAACGTGTGAGAGAGGGAGGAAAGGTTAAAAGAAAAGGAAAATAACTTTGTACTATGCACGGTTATTTATAACTTCGTAACTTCTCAGAAGTTACATTCTGTAGGCAACCGAGGGTTTCGTCCCGACACATCTAGAGCTCGTGCCGGAGTCTCCGAAAATTAGCTGGAGCACACCATCGTGAAAAGGACAATCTCCCCTTCAGAGTCACCAAATCGGAATCCCGATCGAAGGTGGGTAATCCTAAGCCCACTGTCTATGTGGTTTAGTTTTTATCTATGTATATGTTTAAATGTATATCTGACTAAAGATCTGATTAGTAGTATTTTGGGGGGATATTGG
>QANU01076626.1:2857-38330 GCA_003254905.1 Nissolia schottii | reverse complement strand
TGCCGGCATCACCAGTTGATTGTTGATAGAGGTTAGAAAGTTGGAATATTTCTGGTTCGTCGCATGCTGCTAACAATGTGCTCGTATCTGTTATTTGAACAACAATTGTTGCGGGAATTGGATCTGGCACTTGATACGGTTGATCATTCGTTGATTGCTCAATTGATTCCAATCCATCCATCTCAATGTGGCCACTCGGTTTGCTTTTGATCACAACTTTCCAGCTTGATTGAGTAGGTCCTGGATAGCTTGCGTAGTAAACTTGTTTCGCTCTTTCAGCAACAATGAATGGATCATAACCATTGTACTGCCTTGCATGATTAATCTCAGTAACGTAGTAATCTGGATGAGTCCGTGTTCCATTTGGGGAAGGATCGTACCAATCACAGTAGAAGAAAACGACGTGGTTAGATGGACCATTGTGTTTATATTCTAATACAAGTATCTTTTGTAGCACTCCGTAGAAATCAAGGCTTGGTCCATCAGTATTAGAATATTCACCCTTGACACAAACACCACTATTGTCTGTCTTTTGATTAGTTGACCATTTATGTGTGTGAAACTTGTATCCGTTAACAATGTAAATGGGTCAGCTAATCGCTTTGTTCATTGGTCCCCATGTCAAACTCATCAAGTCACTGTCATTTCTACAATTATTTTGCACCTAATGAAATCCAGGTTATAAAGTTTTAGTTAAACTTAATCAATAATGAGCAAAGTATTTCATTCGGGTAAAGTAGATAGTCTAAAATCTATAAAGGCATACATAGTTTGCAAACCATGATGGGAACGTTTGATTGTTGTACTGATCACCAAATTCGCGTTGAAACATCCTGAAGTCATACACCAGTTGGTAACAAAACAAAGGTTAAAGTGTATGTTAATCAAATATAATTTATGAAAATAATAGGTTGAATGAACTTACTCATAGTAGGGAAGTACTTCTTCACAATTGAGCAAAATAACTAAGTGAGTTGCTTCCCTTTCTTTCCCACTCAACCAATAGTCCTTTCCCTTTCCTGCCAGACGACCAGTTTGATTGAATATAGAAAGGGTCGACAGACTAGGCACTCCTCCACCATCGTCGTTATATCCCACCGTGGTTCTACTGCAATCAACATTAGCAGCAAAGTAGTACGAACAGAAGAATGAAGTTTCTTTAGTCAAGAATGCCTCACATATCGACCCCTCAATGAGAGCTCTGTTCTTAATAGTCCTCTTAAACACTCCCATGCATCTCTCAAATGGATACATCCACCTATACTGAACCGGACTACACATTCGAGCCTCGTAAGCCAAGTGTACAGGCAAATGTTCCATAACATCAAAAAAACTGGGAGGGAACAATCTTTCAAGCTGGCAGAGGATGATCGGAATGTTGTGTTCAAGCAGAAAGAGGTCTTTAACCTTAACTGTGGACGAGCACAATGTCCCGAAGAAGTGACTTAATTCTGTTAGAGGCTTTGACACGTTCTTGGGTAACTCTTTAAATGCAATTGGCAGCAAACATTGCATAAACACGTGACAATCATGACTTTTCATTCCAACCAGCTTTCCTTGGGCTATTTACACATCGAGCCAAGTTAGATGCATAACCGTCAGGCAATCTAAGAGTTTGTAACCAATGAAGAACACGTTGGACTTGTTGCTTGTTTAGTGTGTAGCAAGCCTTCGGCTTGATGAAACGACCGCCAGAAATCTCCTATAAATTCAACTCACGGCGTCTGCAAACATCTTTCAAATCCAGTCTTGCCTTTTCGTTGTCCTTGGTTTGATCAGTGTTCATGACAATATGAATTATATTACCAAAAATATGCATAACATCAAGACAATGGCGAACTAAATTATCTTTCCAATACGGCAAATCCCAAAATATGCTTTTCTTCGTCCAGTTATGTTGTTCTCCGTAACCTGGAAGCCTAACATTTCCACTCTCAGTTATTTCGGAAACCGTCTTACCCGCCTCCAAATGTCCATGCTAGTTAATCTCTGTGGAGGCTGAGCGTTTTCAATTCTGTTCTTCCGGAATCCACACTTACTGTTCCTATAAGTGTGATTAGGATCCAAGAATACCCTATGACAATCAAACCATGATTGTTTTCCTCCATTTGGTAGCCGGAATGCCTTAGTGTCTTCCATACAAACTGGACATGCCAACCTACCCGCTGTCATCCATCCAGACAACATGCCATAAGCAGGAAAATCGTTAATAGTCCACATCAAGGACGCCCTCAGCATAAAATTTTGTTTCATGGACACGTCATACGCAAGAACACCTGTGCTCCACAAAATTATCAATTCATCAATCAATGGTTGGAGGAAAGCGTCAATCTTAGCTTTTGGGTTGCATGGCCCCGGGATGACGCAAGATAAAAACAGATATGGATCTTTCATGCACATATCAGGGGGAAGATTATACGGGATAACAATCACTGGCCAACACGAGTAGGGTTTGCTGAATTGATTATTAGGAGAAAACCATCCGAGCAAAGGCCTAATCTTACATTCCGAGGATCTGCGGCAAAGTCAGGATAAACGCTGTCAAAGTGTTGCCACGCTTCTGCATGCAATAGGTGCGTCATATTACCGTCATTTCTCTTATTCTCGTAGTGCCATCTCATGTGTGGTACTGAGCTCATCGATGCAAACAATCTTTTCAGCCTTGGGATCAATGGCAAATAATGCATTCTTTTGAACGGAACATTCTTGTATCTCCCAGGACCAACTCTCGTTGGTTTAAACCTAGCAGTGCCACAAAATCTGCACTCAGTTAACCTTGCCTCGTCCTTATAGTACAACATACACCCCGCAGGACAATAGTCAATCTTTAAGGAGTCCGACCCAAGTTTAGAGAAAATTTTCTTGGCTTGGTAAAAGTTTGACGGTATGTCATTATTAGGGGGTGTAAATTCTTGGATGAACGAAAGCCACTGATCAAATGATCTCTCGGATTGATTGGCATCAGACTTCATAGTCAACATCCTAACTGCCATAGATAACTTCGTATGTGCAGAGCCTTCCCATACTGGAGTATTTGCTTCTTGTAACAGACTATAAAAGTTGTTAGCCTCGGTTTTAGGTTCTTCGTCAAGCATGGCACCGTCAAATGCATCGTTAACCATTTCACAAAATCTGCCGTTAGGATTAAATTCAAACCCTCCTATTTCTTCGTCTTGTTCTGCGCGTGCGTGGCTTGTACTTCCCCATGAACAGTAGCTCCTGCTAAACTCATTCACATCGTTGCCATCAACTTCTCCGTGGTCAGTCCATATCCAGTAGTGTCGCTCAAATCCATTCTTATACAGGTGCAGTTTAACCATTACAACATCCAGAATTTTACAGCGCTTGCACAAAGAGCACTGACATCTAATGTTGCGCTCAGCTAGTCTAGTTGCAGATTTCATACAAAAGTAGTCGACACCCGCAAACAATTTCGGCTTTATCACACCTCGGTTCTCATATAATCGATCGTACATCCAAAATCTATTCGCGGGAATCATGACTTTTAGGGGATCCTACATGCATGTTACAAAAATTATTTCGATAACTTAATTATTTTAATTTCACACATCATTTCCTAAACAGTTCTAAAGCATAGCCTGTCCAATCTCTGCAAACAACATATAATCACCATTGCCAGCACACCAATTCAAACAATGTCGGAAAGAAACGCTAAGCGTTCCTTCCTCCAGTCCAGCCATACAACTCCAATCCTACAAATCTATCCTAGGAAAATAAGTCTCTACATATCCTAGTTAAGTTTGAGTTAAAGAGACATACCTAATTGTCGTTCTCCTTTCTTTTGAGCAAGTTGCTTGTTCAATATCCTTTGATCTTCAAACTGGGGGTTGGTTGACGGCAACAAATTTGCAATCCACAAAAACATAAACATAGACATATACATAGCAATAGCCATTTAGAAAATGATTCATATTTAAAAAATAACACAAATGAACCAAAGCAAACTCAATGTCACAAATTCATAGCCCATAAAGCATGAAGAAGAACCAATGGCACAAAAATGTGTATTCAAGAAAGACGAACCAGTAAAAATAAACAACGAACCTAAGAAAGTCGTAGGTTGAGAAGTGAGAGAGGAATGAGGAAGAGGAGCTCTAGAGACTGGGAGAATGGTGAGCTCTAGAGAGAACCGAAATTGGGAGTTTGGGAGAGTAAATGAGAGGAGGAGGAGAATGTCTCTCGGAATGGGTAGAAGAGAAAGGATAATCTGCCAAGTATTCAGGTTTATCACTTACCGTCGGATCGAATCGACGGTAACACGAACGGAATAGACGGTTGCAATTGCAGACAAAACGCACCGTTCCATTTAATCCATTACCGCCGGTTCTGACCGACGGTAATAGATGTACATAAATTGGCCGATGGAAACAAAACTGTGGCGCCAAAAAATGGCGTCATGCTAATTCCATTAGCGTCGGTACATAACGACGGTAATTGGAAATATAGTTTCCGTCGGGTGGGGAAAATTAGCCGACGGAAGCAATTTCAGGTAGCGCCGGTTCTTCGCGCCTCTTTTGTGTCGTTATCGTCGGTCCTAACCGTCGGTATTCCTGCTAAACAACTTACCGTCATGGAGAACCGACGGTTGTATCCTATTTGTCGTACCAACGTTTACCGTCTGTAAAAACTGACGGTAATATATATCCATATTGGTTTGCGTCGGTTATTTCCGACGGTAAACAGTGTGAATTTTTTTTTTTAAAACATGTTAGCTTCTTATTACCCCCTCATTCTTCAATTGTTATTTATCCAAAAAAATAATTAATTAATAACTAAATTAGCCGGAGTTAATTTAGTAGTAATGGACAGTAAACATATATAATATTAAAACTAAAAAATAATTAAAAATAATAATAAATACGTACATTAATTAATAAGTTAACTGGAATTGAACAAAAACTAAAAATATATTAAAAAAAGATCCTAAAAAGCTGGTGGTTGCTGGTCGTGCTCATCGTCCTCGGCATCATCGGACTCAGATTCAGAATCAGAGTCGAAGCTAGGAATCTGGAATGGCGACTCATTCTGCGTGCTGCTCCCTGGAGCTGCTGCACCGAGAATGCGCATAAAGCCCTTCATTGTTTCAGCAAGCTGCTTCATCTTGTCATTTTGCTTCTGCTGCTTCTTCTTCGTCATTCTCCTGAGCCGCCTCCCAACGAACCGCCTGCTGCTGCAGCTCCTGGTTCAACTTGAACACAGTTTCTCAGAGCTAGTCATTCTCTGCCATTGTGCTCGCAGCTGACCCAGAACCAGAACCAGAGCTACCGTTGGGGTTGCCCTAGACGGCAACAATGAGCTTTGTGCCTCGGCCGTAAACCCGATTACGGTTTTGGCCGCCAGCCACGCGGGTCCATATCTCCTCCTCGTCGATTGGCGGAGGCGCACTGCTACCCTCGGGTGTACTTTGAGTCCGCTGAGACTAAGCCTCCGTTAAAGCTGCTTCAAATGCAGCCTACATAAAAAAAAATGGACGGTCATTAATTAACTATACTATAGTTAAGTTAAAAAACCAATAACTAAGAAAATAGAAAATGTAAATAAATTAATATGCTTACAGCGGTTTTCTCTGAACGTGTATCGACCCACTTCGTCTTGTCGCTCCTATAGGTGTGGGTCTCTCGAAATAATTCCGCCTCGGTCGGCGGCCTACCGAGGGTTTTTTCCTGCACATNTCTCTCGAAATAATTCCGCCTCGGTCGGCGGCCTACCGAGGGTTTTTTCCTGCACATCAAACACCAACCATTATTTTAGTTAGCTAATTTATTAAACTGGGGAACAAAGCACAATAACCTCTGAACGTCGTGCATGATAATTACCAGTCGAGCCCGCATGTCCTGCAAGCTGGCAGAGCCCCCTGTGTGGACGTTGCCACCACGACCCATAGTCCGCGCACGCTTCGAGCTGGCAGACCGGGCCTTGTACTCCTCGGTGGCCCAATAGCGCTTCAACTCCCCTAGCTGCTCGCCCGTGATCCATTCGGGGGCCGGGGTCTTCCCTTTCTTGATGTCCGAATAAAGTTGTTGTAGGCGCCTTCCAGCTCGGTAGTTGAACGCCTTCTTTGCAGCCTCAGCCTCTTTCGGATCAATGGTAAAATTTTCCTACAAACAAATATAACAATTAGATAAAACAATTTATTAATTTGTTATTACATAATATCAAGACAATAACGAACGGTAACATATATATTGCCAACCTGGAAAGCATTGTACATCCGCTCCTTCTCCTCGGGGCGTAAATCCTGCCACTTTCCAACGAACCAGACATAACACTTCTTCACCGTATCTGTCATAGCTCGCTTTGCCAACTTGTGTGGAATGAACCTACAAAATTTCATAAGTAATAATAACATGTTAAATAAATAATTAATTAATAATATCAAAACTTAATTAATAAATTAATTTAAGACAAATTACATACCCGCTGGCTTTATCATCAACCCGCAAAATGGGTCGATCCTCGGTTGAGGACGAGTCAGTGCGCGGGTCACCACCAGACGGCTGCTGCGTCTCGGGCTGGCCCTCGTTAGGGGAAAAGGCTAGGGGAGGGACATCTGAATAGTCCCCGAACAGTCTTTCGCCTTACCCTGCCGCCGGCGACTCCATGAAACTGAGTGGAGGATGGTCGCTTGACGCCGATAGCCCTGGTGTGGGCATAAACCCAGGCCCTGTCAGTGACTCGGACAAATTGGGCGACGTCCTGCCTCCCCTCCCTCGAGCAGGGCGTCGTGAGGGGAAGTAATCATTCACTTGCTTTTTTACCTTGTCACCGGCCATTTCTTAACTACACAAATTAAAAAATAATTAATTTACCATATATACTACTAATACTACTACTACAACTACTAAAAATAATATAATAATAAATAATAATAAGTAATAATAATAATAAATATAATAATAACAACACAACTAATAATAATAATATAATAATAAATAATAATAATAAGTAATAATAATAATAAACATAATAATAACAACACAACTAATAATAATAATAATAATAATAATCATACCACCTAATAATAAGTAATAATAATAACAATAATAAATAATAACAACAATAATAATAATAATAATAATAATAATAAGTAATAATAATAAGTAATAACCATATATAAGTAATATATAATATAATATAATATAATATAATATAATATATAATATAATCTACATATATACATACAACACACACATATATATCTACACGTAATCTACATATATACATACATACAACACCCATATATGTATATCTATATATATACATATCACAGGCATATATACATACACTCTGATGGCAACGGACGNTATATACATATCACAGGTATATATACATACACTCTGATGGCTGCGGACGGTGGCAGATTCGGTGGCCTTGGCGGCGGCGGCAATGCGGGCCAGACGGCGGCGGTAGCAACGGCACAAGCCAGGAGGCAGGACGAGCGGTGGGGCTGGTGGCGGCACGCTTGCGGAGGCGGAGGCTGGTCACGGTCGCGGTGGTACCGCCGGAGGCGGAGGCTGCGGCGTCGGTGAGATGAGAGAGAGATAGCCAGAGAGATAGGGGAGAGGTCGACGGGAGGAGGTGAGATTCTGGTATATATATCAGTATTATCGTCGGTCATATCCGACGCTAACCAACTTTAATGACAACCGCTAGAAAAGACACGCCAGTTGAGTAACTGAGACGATTACCGTCGGTCAAAGCCGACGCTAGAACATATCCGTTAGTGTTACCATGGGCCTAAACCAATGGTAACATATTCATTAATGGAACATGCATCGGTTTATGAACCGATGTCAATACCGGCGGCCTTGACTGACGCTAACTCCAACAATTTACCGCTGCGTTTAACTGACGGTAATTAATTTTAGGGTTTAGGGTTTAGGGTTTAGGGTTAGGGTTAGGGTTAGGGTTAGGGTTTACGGTATTACTGTCAGAATAAATCGATGGTAATGTGCACATAATTTTTGCTAAGCCCTGGCGACACTTTAATTGAGCGATTGATAAAGGCCAAGACCAACATGGTTGTAATCAAGTTGGGAAACCAATAATATGATAATCCCCAACACCTGATTACAACCACCTTGGCCTTGGCCTTTATCACTCTCCTAATTAACGTGGCGCCAGTATATAAGCTCAGCAAAAATTAATTAATAATTAAATAATCAGCCAGTTAATGAATGACAAAGTCCAAGATAGCAGTAGTCATCACTATTCCCCCAACAGGACAGCTGATAATTACCGTTATCTTGGACTTCGCATCCATTAGATGGCTCAGTTTATGCACCGGTAGACCGATAATCATGCAAATTAAACTAAAATCGCGTCCACGACGACAAAAGCATCGTACGACGGATAATAAAGGGAGAATCGATGAGAGAAGAGAAGAGAATGGAAAATATGGTGCAGGTTTAGAAGGATGGGAGGAGGGGTATTTATACTATTCGGCCAAATTTTTACTGTCGGATAAGTCCGACGGTATTGTTCTCGGAACGGCGCGACAATTAATAGGAATGTTGAACGTTTTGAAAACGGCTGAGCGTTGGGAAGAGGGGTTGAATGCCCGACACACTTACCATCGGCTTCTACCGCTGCTACAACCTATGATATCCTTACCGTCGGCCTTATCCGAGGATTTTATTCTCGGAACCGGTGCCGGTAATGGGAACGTTGAATGGTCGAGCGTTGGGAAGAGGCGTCGTTTGGATAAACGAGGCACGTACCGTCGGTTAGGACCGCTGCTAAAATCTGATATATGTACCGTCGACTCGGGCCGCCGGTAACGGTTACACCATTAAATTACTGAATACACGTGGCTATTTGCTACTCGTTTCCATATTTCGTCAGTTGTTGCCGACAGTAAATTTGTTCCCACCATACCCCGCCAAAAACTTATCGTCGGATTTTCTGTCTGTTATGCTATCCCATGGTAATATCACGGCTTTTACACCGGTCCACTTGTTTCGACCGGTTACCGTCACTTTTTTTTGTTTTTTTCTGACGGTAATACCGTCAGTTCGTGTCTGACGGTCATGTCTCGACGGTAATAGTCATTTTTGTTGTAGTGTATAATGATTGAAACTAGTGGGAAAACACAATCAGATTGCTTGGGACTAGAGTAGGCCACAGATGGTGACCGAACCAGAATAAAATTTTGAGTTTGCTTTTCTCTTCCCTTACACTTTACACTATCGCAAGTCTATTTTTAATATGATTATTCTTAAGGTTTTCATCTTTGTTGTTCCTATTCGGTTGTACGTAATATTTAAATGCATGAAAATGCACAATCTTATAAAGTTGGATTAAGTTTTCAAACACCCATTTCACCCCCTCTTGAATGTTGGTTGCTACATGGCTAACACATTCCCATAGGAATCTAACATTCCCATGCGAAAGATGAGATTAAAAATGAGAAAAAATTTGTAGGGAATTCAATCCTAAACCCTAAACTTTCCTATTTTATAGCATTGTATATATAAACCTTGCATGAATCAGTTGTGCGTCTTTATCAATCATGCATTTTTAATTTTAGAGAAATATTTTTTTTTACCAAGGAAGTATATAAATCGTATAAACATCTTAAATTATCAAATGCAACTCTAAAGTATCATTTTCTAACAATTAAGTCATGCAATGCAATTATAATAAAAGGGTGATTTTCATACCAAAAATTATATGCTCTCACTGCAACAAAATTTGGCCTAAGGCCACACTTCAAAAGTGTTGCCTAAACTGTGTAACGCTATTAGCTAGGTGGGCCTAAAAAAGTATTACCTTTACCTAAGACTACACTTTTTGGGACGAAAGAGGGTTGCCTTATGTAGTAGAAAGGCGACATGTGTCGCTAGCATGACTATCAGGTATTGCCTTTTATATGATTTAGGCATCACATTCTAAACATTGTCAAAACTCAGAGCTCCCCTTACTACCCATAGCCTTATTTTGCTACAATATTTTTGCTCGAAGACAACACTTCAAAAATGTTTTAATTAGCTAAATCAAGCACGGACAATATCAATTTTTTTAGAATAACCGACATACATAGATGTCTCAGGATGAAATATTTCATTCAAATCAAATAGGTGATGAAATATAAGTCAAGAATCAACGTGGAGCTAGTCAAGGTGACAGATACCTTGATTCTATAACTAGAGGTCTCGACTTTGAATTTTGAGAATGGGGAACATTCTTGTTAAGAGACCTCTGTCCACTTTAAAGGACCTTAGTTAGGTCGGATCAAGCTAGTTGAGTTCTTAATAATAGAATCTAGTTCAATGGAGGAAAAAAATAATAATAATAATAACCCAAGGTTCTCATAATAAGTGTCTCTGTGATATTTTTGGGAAAGTTGGTGTATACTTAAGAGGTGTCTACCTTGTACGTTGTAAATTTTGGTGAATGATAGACCAAGTAAAAGAAATTTAGTCCATGGGATACATATTTTTTTTAGACATATTTACCCTCCTCTTCCTTTGTCCACTTCACCATTCATCTTCCTCTATCCGCCCCGCTCCTAGAGCCACCACAGTCATCAAAACCACCTCCACATTGGCCTCATCATCCCAACTTGGTGCTCCCTCGCTTCACCCTCTCTCCGAACCAAAATCCCTTTGGTTCGAACCTAAACCCTTCCGTTTTGAACCAGGCAGGCCTCAACGCCGATAGCTTCCATTTCTCTCCCCGCAAGCCCTTCATCTAATTTCGTATCTGGCAATACCTATTCTCGTCACGCCAAGCATCCAGATTGAATGCCGCTACCATTTGCCGTTGCCGTCTCAACCCTTCTCAGCCGTCAGCGACAAACGCTCCCCTTCAGTGCGGTTGTCTTAACTATTGGATGGACCATTTAACTCATTTGGACCTGACTGCTTTCTTTTCTTCTTTTTTTTTTTTAAAAAAAATCTGTTTGTTTGGAGATTTTATTTTGGATTTGTGATGCTTAATGGATGAATGTTTGATATGTATTTCCAGAAAAAGGAAAAAAAAAAATATCTGATTTTGTTGCTGTTGATATGATTGAAACGATGTCCTCATCTAGCACCCTTCATCCCTCTATGGTGGTGGTGTTTTTGAATATGTTAGTTTTGTGGGTCCCTGTGGTGGCGGTAGAAGATGAACAAGTGAGAGAAGAGGCTAGGAGGGAAGGAGAAGAGGGATTGATTCTGTAAGGGAAAGCTTTTGAGATGCACAATCTGTTTATGTTCTACCAATGAATTAGTTGCATAAATGGCTTAAAATTGAATGTTCTCTTTTCTGTTTGGTTTGTGGTGACTTTAGTGTTTCTGAGTTTGGGAGTGCTTGAGATAAAGGGACAAACCTAAGGGATAAGTGAGGGTAAAACTGATAGTGTGATTAGCCACATTTATGAAATATTCATTTAATCACATTTGTAAATTGCAGCTGAATGTAAAAGTTCTACCATAGACTACCAATTACATCATTCTCTTGAAATTACTTGGTGCAACTTAGAAGGAGCCATATACTTAATTGTTAATATTTACAAATCAAATATATACAAAAAGTGAACGACAATAGCCACAAATTTTAAATGACTAGAAATTCATATGCAAAGCATTGGGCCACATATGAAATTGAAGATTTAACTGGTAAATTAAAATTATATTTGTGCTTTACTTGATCAAGCATTTGATTATTAGATACATTTAACAGTAGATTCTTAATTAACATCACTTTCGTTTCCTTTTTGTTTGTTTCCATAACTCCCGCCTCCTCCATACCTTTCACCCCCACATCCATCACTATTACCTTAACCACTTTCACCTCCCCTGCCATTTCCACTTCCATCGCTACTATCGCCGCCACCACCGCTTCCTCTACTACCGCTACCACTTCCACCTCCACTTCCCTCTCTGCTACCACTGCTTCAACCTCCACTCCCTCCTCCCTACCACTTCCTCCACTTCCACCACCATTGCGTCCTCTACTGCCACTTCCATCACCACTACTTCCACTTCCACCACTGCCATAGTCACTGCTGCCTTTACTTCTACCTCGGCATCCACCACTGCTTCCACCTTCGCTACTACCTCCACTTCCACCGCTGCCATAGCCATCGATTCCACCCCTACCTCCTCCAGTTTCACCTCTGCTTCCACCACCATTTCCTCCTCCGCTTCCTCCACTACTTCCACCACCGTCATAGCCAACCCCACCACAACTGAGATGGCCTCCAATGACTCCCCTTACATTTTTCACTCTGATGATTTGGATCTTCCATTACAACTGTATAATTCCATTAAATTTAAGATTGGTCATTAATGATGTTGTCATAAATTAGATGATTTTCAATGTCTATTTGCTACCTTCTAATTAAATAATCAACCTAAATCAAATCAATTCTTATTTTAATGAGTTTTAAATATGATAATTAATTTCTAAATCAATTTCATTCTCATCTGATCATGTAATTAATTCTAAATATAATAATTGATTTATAATTCAAATCAATTCAATTCAAATCATTTCAAATTAAGTTATTTTCCATTTCATTTCATTCCAAACATACTCATAAAAAAATTATTTAAAGTTTGTTAAATTTACCTTTTTAAACTCTCTATTATACCATCTCTCGGCCTAACCTGCAGCCACGGTCCGCCATCTTCCCCCACCCCGATTTGCATATTCGACGGTGGAAGCCCTTCGTCCTTCTCACAAAGGGAAGGATGAGCCATGGTGGCTCCATTGCCAAATCACCGCAACAATGTAATTGGTCTACAAGATATCCACTAGATTATTGAGTCTCAGATGCTTGAGAGACGAGAGAGAGAAAAGGAGGAAGCCATCGAGAGAGATGAGAAAACAAGTGAGGAATTGAGAAATGAATTGTTACCATGGCTTGCATAGCAAGCATGCCACGGTTTATATACATGCTGAATTGACAGCAACAACAACTAACAGAAAACGTTTCTGTTATGGGAAGGAAAACAGAAAAATAACTAACTAACAACCAAGCTTGACCAACAAGTAAACTAAGCTAGGCTAGTTAAATAGCTAATGCTAATGAAATAACTCATTACTCTAATACTCCCCCTCAAGTTGGAGAATATATATTCAATATTCCCAACTTGGAGGCTAATTGCTCAAATAATGGTCGTGGGATTGCCTTTGTCAAGAGATCCGCCACTTGATCCTTGGACTTGACATGGATGAGAGTAATGGCGCCTTCATTCACCTTTTCCCGTGTGAAGTGGAAGTCTATCTCTATGTGCTTGGACCGTTCATGGAATGCGGGATTATAGGCAATAGCAATGGCTGATTGACTATCACAGTACACACAAGCTCGCCCAATCTCAATTTCAAAGTCCTGAAGAAAACTTTGGAGCCAGAGCCACACAAGTTCACTAGTGACACTTGCCAAAGCGCGATACTCGGCCTCAGCTGAAGATCTCGACACAGTGAGTTGCTTCTTAGAGCGCCATGACACCAATGAGTCACCTATGAACACGCAGAAACCCGTGGTGCTGCGCCTAGTGTCCTTGCATCCACCCCAGTCTGCATCCACGTATGCCTGCAGCCTAATCTGAGATGCAGCAGAAAACATAAGTCCCTGTCCTGGAGCCTTTTCAAATACCTGAGCAAATGATGTAAGGCCTACAGATGAGTGCTCTTCGGGTTGGACATGTATTGGTTAAGCTTGTTCACAGCAAAGCATATGTCTGGTCTTGATATGGTAAGATACATCAATCTACCAATCATCCTCCGATATTTGGAAGGGTCATCTAAAGGGTCCCCATCATCACTAGACAAGATGAGCTTTGGCTCCATAGGCAAAGTTTCAGGTTTTGCTTCCAAAAAACCTGTATCCTCTAACAGGTTTAAAGTATACTTATGCTGAGAGAGGAGTATCCCAGCAGGGGACTTGACTATTTCCAGACCAAGGAAATACTTGAGGTCACCAAGTACCTTCAGCTTGAATAAGGACTCCAGTTGTTGCTGAACCTGAGTTATCCTTTCCTTGGATGCACCAGCCACAATTATGTCGTCCACATATACTAGTGAAATCACTAATGAATCAGCAGAACCTTGAGTAAACAAGGAGTAGTCATTCTTTGATTGGACAAAACCATTAGCAAGTAAGGAGGATGAAAATTTGTGGAACCACTGTCGAGATGTCTGCCTTAGGCCATAGATGGACTTCTTGAGTCTGCATACAAGGAGCTCCCCCTCCTTGTGATAGCCTAAAGGCTTTTGCATATAGACCTCCTCTTCAAGATCACCATTGAGAAAGGCATTATTGATATCCAATTCCAGAAAGTGCCAATTTTTGATGGCAGCAATGGATAATAGAATCCTGACAGAAGTCAGTTTTGCCACCGGGGAAAAAGTCTCCTGAAAATCAATGCCAGCCTGCTGAGTGTAGCCTTTAGCTACCAACTTGGCCTTGAACCTGCCAATGCTTTCATCAGACTTGTGTTTAATCTTGTACACCCATCGGCAGCCAATTGTGTGCTTGCCTTTGGGTAAGGGAACCAAATCCCATGTATCATTTGTCTCCATAGCTGTTATCTCCTCATGCATTGCCTGCCTCCACTCAGGGTAAGAAACAGCTTGGTGGTAGAAATTAGGTTCAGGGATAGTATCAACATTGAGTACAAATTGTTGATATGGAGGTTATAACCTGGTGTAGGTGAAGAAATCAGAGATGGGATGAGAAACAGCAGAGTTACACTGGTATTGCGATATGTAAGAAGGCAGTCTTGAAGGCCTGGAAGATCTTCTTAATTGGGGAACGGGTGGTTCAGGGTCAGGAAGTTGTGGCTGCTGTGGGAGTGTTTCAGTTATGGAAATATTCTGCTGTGGCAGAGGTATAACAGCTACAGGGAATGGGTCAGCAGGGACAGTGGCAGTGTTAATATGAAAAGGGAAAATTGATTCATGAAATATGACATCCCGAGAGATGAAAAATTCCTTGGTAGCCAGGTTATACAGCCTATAGCCCTTATAACCACTTGGATATCCTACAAAGACAGCTGCAGTGGCTCTTGGCTGAAATTTAGTTCTGTGAGTAGCAAGGGTGGATGCAAAACACAAGCATCCAAAAACTCTTAATGATTAATGAGTCATAAGGAGGCATCTGGTCATAAAGTTTCCGGTATGGAGACTGAAATTGGAGCACCTTTACAAGGATCCATTTGATCAAGAGAGTGGCAGTGGCAATGCATTCTCCCCAAAAGGAAATTGGGACCTTGAACTGAAAAAAAAGGGCCCTTGCTACATTCAAAATGTGCTGATGTTTCCTCTCCACTACTGAGTTTTGTTGAGGAGCCTGCACACAGGAGAATTGATGCAAAATTCTTTTGGACTGCAAGAAGGAAGTTAATGCCAACTCCTTTGCATTGTCACTCCTAATCTGTTTTACTACTTTATGGAATTGAGTCTCAATCATCACAACAAAATTGATTAGCTTTTGAGTAGATTTTGCCTTGGATGTTAACAAATAAATCCATGTAAATCTAGTACTATCATCCACAATTGTAAGAAAATATCTATGGCCATAATGGGTAGGAGCATGAAAGGGGCCCCAAATGTCACAATGTATTAGATCAAAAGCATTGTTAGCTAAATGATTATGAGAAACATAAGGCAACTTTTTCATTTTAGCAAGGGGACAAATGTTACAAATGTTGTGATTTGAAGTGTGTTTCAAGCCAGACAACTGAATTTTGTGTAAAATTTTGTTTAACAAATGTCCTAATCTAGAATGCCAAAGAGAAACTGAACTATCATCATTCAGTACATTATTGGAAACTGAAATGGAAACAAAATTACTGCTGTGAGCTTCATCATCCTTGAAAAGATATAAACTTCCAAGGAGATTAGCCTTTCCAATCACCCTCAGGTTGCTGAGGTCCTGTATGAAACAAGTGTTTGTGTTAAAAATCATTGCATATGGACCTTGTTTTAACAATGCAACCACTGATATAAGGTTCACACGAAAATCAGGGATATAGAGGACATTGTGTAATTTCAGGGAATTAGACAAGGTAACCGTTCCAATGGACTGAACTCTAACTTTGTGGTTATTAGGTAAGGACACAAAAGAGTTAGACACAGCCATAGTTGGAATGAAATTTGATATGGAGCATGTTATGTGACTAGTGGCACCTGAATCTAAAATTCATTGAGATGAAAATGATTGACCTGAGGTATTTGCAGACATGACTTGGCCAAGAGAGGTATGTTTAATTGAGGATAGAGTAGTACATGGGGCATGTTCCTTTGGATTGTCCACCTGAGGAACAGATACTGTAGCCATCTGAGCAAAGAGCATAGCCATTAGTTGCTGCAGTTGAGAGTTGTTGAGTTGTGCTGGAGGATCAGAACTTGCATAATTGCCTGGGGCTGTAACTTCAGACACTTGATTAGTTGAATTGCTGGTCCTGTTCTTGCCTTTCTTGTAATGTGGAGGATACCCTATGATCTTGTAGCATTGTGCTTTGGTGTGACCAAGGACTCCACAATGTGCACACTTTGGTCTGTCACTGGAACCGACCTTCTTGTCATCCTGGCCATTTCTCATAGCAAAAGAAGCTTGTGAATCCACAGCCCTCATAGCCCTTTGTTTTTCTTCTTGGATAACCAATAAGAAAACCTTGTTATGGGATCCATTAAAAGAATTTGACCTCTTATAGCAGAATAAGAGTCATCTAATCCCATCAAGAAACCAAGAACAAATTCTGTCTTAAGAAATTTCAAGAACTGTTGAGTTCCCTCACAATTACAAGAAAGAATAGGTCGATCTTCACCTAATTCAGTCCATAAGGACTTCAGCTTAGTGTATTAAAGAGTGACAGACAAACCTCCTTGTCGAGTGGTTGCTAACTCTTTCTTCAGTTCGAAGATCCGTGGTCCATTTCCTTGCTGAAACTGATCCTTGAGATCTTGCCAAATTGCAGCCGCTGTGGAATGAGTGATGATGCTTGCTGAAATGTCTTTGGATACAGAATTGAGGAGCCATGAGCACACGATGCTGTTAATTCTGTCCCAGGAAGCCATCAGCATTTGATTGTCCTCAGGTCGAGGCAAGGATCCATCCACAAAAGCCATTTTGTTTTTGGCTAACAAGGCCATTTTCATGGACCGATGCCAGTAATGGAAATTGTCACCATTCAATGGTTGAGACACCAGCATTAAAGCAGGTCCATCAGATGATAAAATGGAGTATGGATTGGTAAATTCTTCCAAGCTTTGTGCAGCCATGGGAGAAAGAAATGCAGAAGATAATAGAAAGAAATTGGAGAATCTGAAAAAGAAAATCAGAATTGAATAAGCAGAAGGTGCTGTAAATTCACCAACGGATTCATCAAAGAACCTTGATTCGGAGAAAAATCAAGATCTGAAAATCATGGAGAAATGCCTCAAATACTTTGTGATTCTTTCAAGAATTCATGAAAGATGCATGAACTAAAACAGAAAAAATCGTAGCAAAGAGGACAACGCCATAGCCTTTGGAGTAAGATGCGGAAAAACAAGAAAAAATCATTGATACCATATTGAGTCTCAGATGCTTGAGAGATAAGGAGAGAAAAGGAGAAAGCCGTCGAGAGATGAGAGAAAACAAGTGAGGAATTGAGAAATGAATTGGTTGGCTTGCATAGCAAGCATGCCACGGTTTATATACATGCTGGATTGACAGCAACAGCAACTAACAGAAAACGTTTCTGTTATGGGAAGGAAAACAGAAAAATAACTAACTAACAACCAAGCTTGACCAACAAGTAAACTAAGCTAGGCTAGTTTAATAGCTAATGCTAATGAAATAACTCATTACTCTAATATAGATCTCCCAATTTCAACCCAAATCCCACTTTTTCCACTATTTTTCCTTTTTGTTTCTTCCCTTTTCTGGATTTAATCAGCGTCTGTGGCTACCCTATATCTTTAAAACATATGTTGGTTTTGGGTATAAGGGTGCTTAGCACTGGTCGACAGCGAGGGAGGTGGTCATGGGCAAGACCGCTGCTTGGCTGATAGTGGCTGCACCGTGACTGATGGTGGCATAGATGCAAAGCAGTTGAACAATGTGAGACATGAGGGCAAACATAGAAAAAGGAATAAAGCTTGAGGGATAAAATAGGTAGATCGTATATTTCTTTTAAAATGAAATTATAGTTTGAATATAAAATTATATTTATACATAACAAGAATTTTTAATTTCATCCACTGGATTGATTTTTTATTATTATGGTTAGGATTCAGGGACCATTTTGGCCTCTAACTTACCCATAGAAGTTAGGTCATACATCAAGGATATCGATGTAACTGAACTTGTTTTGAATTGAAAGCAAAAGTTGATGAAGATGAACATTTGATATGATGTTCTAGTAATCTAACTTTTAAATTATTTGATAATTCTCATTGTCTTGTTTGGTTAAATAAGACTGCTGATAATCTGGATTACTTAAGTAACCCACATTGTCTTCAAAGTGATAATGTAGATTACCTCCATAGAGGATATTTATTCAGATTACCACCTCTCAAATAGTCCTAAAATTTTTTGTTTTGACCAAATACCTCAAACTCTACCAACACAAAAACTCACCTTCCTCTATTTACTGCCATTGCCACTACACGCCACCCACCATCATGCCATTGCCAGATCCACCACCCACCATCGACTGTCATCATCACTACCACCACAATCATCGCCACCACATATCACCTACTACTCTTGCCACCACCTACCATTAACGTCATCGCCGCCACGGCCACACCACCACTTACTACCCATTGCCAGTCCCACCACCACTGACTATCGTCACTGCCACCACCACCCACCCACCACCATTATTGCTGCCACCACCTACCATCCACCACCACTTTCCCCCACCATCACAACCATCGCCACCACCTACTACTTACCACCACCGTTGTCACTATTCCAACCATATACCACCATCACCACCGCCTATTACTACCACTTACCACCACCACTGCTACCACCATTGTTGCCACAACTACCACCTACCATCCACAATTGGTGCCATCATCACCGTCGTCGCGGTCACCACTACCACCATCATTGTTGCCATCACCACTGTGTTGAACGCTACCTTAGTTTATATACTGGTGCATTAGTAATTACAAGTGGCAACTTTGATTTTTACCCCAAAACAATTCATATTGTTGATTTTAATTCCAAGACGTTAGTTATGTTACTTTTTACTCTATTTAGTGTTTAAGTAAGGATTTGTAACAAGATATAACACTATTTTCTACTATTTTTTAATACGTCGTGTAGAACTTGAATGACACATAAATAGCCCCAAAACGGAAGATTATTAGATGTTTCAATTCCAACATTAGTCTATATAAGAAATAAAATAGACTTTTTCTGTAAATTAAAGTTAAATTTGAATATAACTGATAATTTTGTTTGACGAGACTATCATATTTGGGTACTCGACTTTTGGGACGCACAGCTAGATTGTCAAACGGTCCAACCCAGTTTGTTTAGGCGCCTTAGTTAAACTGGCCGGGCTAACTTAATGCCAGCCCATGAATGTAAACGGGCTGCCATATTCTTTTTCGAATGTTTTCAACGGAAAATTTCCGTGGGTTAGATGTGGGAATTGTTAACATGTTTGTGCCGTTGCATTGAGTGTTTGTGTTTTCTATTGTTTGACAGCGTTCAAATCTAATTTCTTGTGTTTTATACCTTTCTTTGTTGAGAGCTGATGAATCATAGAAGGCGAGCTTGTCTTGTGTGCTATTCTCAAAACCAATTTCAAGATATAGAGCAATGGGGCTTGTATATTATTGTTGTGGAAATAAGTCGGCATATATGTTCACTGAAGGATTGAGGGTAGCAAATGATCTCTTTGGTCAAGATTTCCTTTTCTCTTCTCCTCCTCAAAAACAAAAACTCGCAAACACACCCAAGTATCTTGCGAGGAGCGTCAGCCAGAAACTGAGGAAGAATTTGGTGATTCAATCGGTAGAAGGATGTCTAGTGCCAATGAAGAAGGTAGGGGATATAAACCAATGCGCAGCATTGAAGGAAGAAAAAATGTGTCCTTTCAATCAGATCTATTGTCACATATTATCAAATATAATTTTTCACTATTTCTTTGTTATTTACATTAATGATGAGAAATTACACTTGATAAACACATGACAACAAATTTAACTAAGAGGATTATTTCCCTAAAGAAATATTTGTCGATTGCTTCTCAGATAGGGTGAAACGACATTATGGAGGAGACCCAACAAAAAAATTTATCATTTATGCAACATCTATTTTCAAAATAAAAAAAGATAGATAAATTGTTGGGCTCAACCGTTCAACTTGCGGACTAAATTAGCCGAACCAAATTGACTTAATTTTTCATGGACCATCTTTCGTTACCTTTAATCCACAAATTTATGATGGGGAAAGGAGCAAGTCTAACCATTTTGATGTCCTAATTAGTTAAGGGTAACTCAGGGATAAAGTTCTAGAGTTTTTCCCTAACATCATCTAGTTGCAAGTCCTTTCTCACATTTGACAATTAAAGATTGCACATCAATTACCAAAGTTATCTTGAAAATGTAACTTCATTATCACACGAACAAAGTGATACAGTCAGCATTATTTGCACTCGTGAAATATACATACATATATATACATACATACATATATATATATATATATATATATATATATAGTGGCGATAGGTAGAAAGATGACAGGACTTCCTATCCCTGTCTTCCCATGCCTCTTTCACGACGGCTTTATTCATGACACATACATTACATTACATATATTGGAGAAAAGCAAGGCGGCAACAACACCATCAACAAACGAAGCCTCTCTCGTATATATGGAAATGGATCATTTCATAACCATATTACGAGTTAGAGAAAGACGTAAAGATTTAAATTAAGTCTTATTAACTTTAATAAAATTGTTAGGCTGGGCTTCGACAGCTTCTCCTTAGCAGCACCTCCCGCATCGTCCGCCGTAGTATCCCCCGCAACACCTGCATCCGTGTCCACCTCCACCGTGGTGGTACCCTCCTCCGCCGTTGTGGTATCCTCCGCCGCCGTTGTGGTACCCGCCGCCGCCATTGTGGTAGCCCCCACCGCCGTTGTGATAGCCACCACCGTTGTGGTAGCCCCCACCGCCGTTGTGGTACCCGCCTCCTCCATTGTTGTATCCACCGCCGCCGTATTTGGCGTCAGCCACGTCAGCTGCAAACAAAAATAGATGAGCCGTGAACATGTATATATGTGAAAGGAAAAAAAAAAAGAAAAGAAAAGAAAAAAAGAGAGACAACTACTTTAAATAGGGTTTATAAATTTTATTATTACCTCACTTATTTAAAGTAAAGTATTTGTGCATGTACATTTTCTTTTACATGAAATCATCATATAAATTAGAGAGTTTAATTGTCATCATAATAATGTAGGATTCCATCTTGTAGCATAAATTTGATGACTCAAAAAAATGCTCATAAGAACTAAAATGCAAAAGTGCAGTTAATGAGGTCTCACCCTTTTGAGAGGAAGCCTCAGTTAAGTCTCTGGCTGCCACCTCTGAGGAGACCATAACAAGAACTATGGCCAGCAGGAAGCCTAGGATGAGTATTGCCTTTTTTGAACCCATTTTCGCTCTCGGTAGTTACGAAAACTATATGGCTCAAATAAGATGTTTAGTAGTGAAGGATGTGATGAGAAAAAATAGTGGGAGAGCGTTGTTTATATATAGGGAGTTGAGGGAGAGACGGAACTGGGTAATGGGGGAGGAAAAGGACCAACTTGGTAGCTGGGACAGCTAGCATACCCTATATTAATTCAATCTTATCTTATCCAATCATAGACGATCGTTCTTGAACTCCCGCGCAATTTCATTCTTCTCCATTTTCAGCGTAGTAAACAACTGTGGCCTATGAAAATGGAGTAGCATTTAATACATTTTATCAACTTGCTATGTACTGACTCTGACAGCACCCTGTATGGCTATCACAAGAGTTTTGCTTTGATTCCTATAATCGGGGCTTAAGAGTAGAAAAACCCTAATAATTTTAACAAATGAGAGCTCGTGTAGGAATAAATTTTTAAATTCGTAGTTGAAGTTGATAATGTTGCTTGAATTTCTCATCAAAGTATAAAAAGTATCAATTTTTTTTTAAATTTTCAAAAGTCAATTAAATCAATTCTTAAAAAATATTAATTTGACCATTAATAAAGAATTAATTTTAAATTTTTTTAATAACCTTAAAGATAAATTTAGTGTTTTCAATAATTTATAGATAAATTTGATAAAAGTTATAATAATAAAAATAAATTGAAAGGATTGCTAAGAAAATAATAATATTACAGATTAACCGGTTTAGATAAAGATCATATTTGAGTATTTTTAAATCGTACACGATCCTCAGAAAATGATTGATTTGAACTTAAAGTACTTCGTTAATTAAACAAAACAAGAAATGATTAGATAAAGAAATTGCAAAAAGCCGTAGCTGAAGAAAGAGACATGATCGTCAAATATTGGAGGGGGGAGTGGGGCTTCTATGACAGGGCTGCACCAATTGGCTCAGCATTAAATGTGTTACCAATTTTGTGGCCAGATGCACTCACGTATGGCACTACCACGTGCTCGAGCGTACGTACACGTTCAGAAAATGCACATGCACTTGTTCATTGATTTGCCAAGTCAAGACATTTTCATGGCAATCCCATTATTTATTCACTTTAAAGATAAACATTTAACATCTACCTATCACCCGGACAACGTAAACAAATATTATAAAATATAAAAAATAAATATTATATAATAAAATAATAAACATTTTTATTAAATATTTTTAATGTTATTTTATACGTATAAATTTAATATCATTATAAAATAATAAAATAAATATCATTACAAAATATTTTTACATATTTATATATGTGCTTATTTGATGTTGTATATTTTTTGTATTTGATAATATTTATTTTTTTATTTTAATAATTATTAGATAATTATTTTTTAGATGTAGTAATAATAGTTTTATTCTCAACGGCACTGGATGAAATTGGCCTAGTTGTGAAGTGTTTTGGATATTTTTTCGTCTTGAGTTTGGAGGAGTTTGGGGCTTCGATTTTTATTCTTATCAATTTAATTTGGTGTAGGAAAATGATTTACGGTTCGACAAAAGTCGTGCACAACACATATTTACGACAACCACGTTGATTTTGTTTCACTTTTTTCATTTGTTAAAGTTAAAAAGCAAAAAAACAAAAAACACAACAAAACACACAGCAGGATTTAATGTCGTGAAGTTCGAGTAGTATTTTGTTGCATTATTTAACAGCTTCCTTTGATGTATTTCTAAATACTAGGGTGATAACTCGTGTAATGCACGTGATAAAATAAAATAAAAATAAAAAAAGAAATGTAAATTGTAAAAATTTATTTATCATTATTTAATACTGTATCATTGAGATTAATACATTATGAAAATCTTAGTAATAAAAATTGAGTTAGTTCTCACAAACAAAAGAAATTAAAGTATGCATTTTACTACAATCGGAATAACGCAAATAAAATTATGAACATAAAAATAAGAGTCCTTATATACGTACATCAAAAAATATACACCATACATACACCCTATACTTATATACATAAAGTTTGTGTTTTAATGCCTGTAATGTTTGTGCACTTAATTAAGTATAATTGTGAATATCGTCTATAAGTTTGTAATGTTTGTGCACTCATGAAAATAAAGTTTGTGCATTATTAATAATGTATGTATGGGTGTATAAAATTGGGTGTACATGTAGCATTTTTGTAAAAATAATATGCATTTCATTGCAATGCATTTAACATAGTGACTACATCAATACTTACTTTCCTTTTATAAGTAAAAACAATATAAAATAGTGAAAAAGCATTGTTTTTCCTATTGGAGACATTTAGAGTTTGCGAACAGAAAACATAATTTTGTCCCCTTCTTTTTGACTACTTCATCTTGCTCTTCAACTTGAACATGAAGCTCCATTTCCTAGTCAAATTCTCCCTTTTATTTCATTTCCTTCTTTTTTTTTTTATTTATGATTCTTTAGTACATGTACTTCTTACGACCATCCCATCACCTTAATTGTTACTTAATATATTTTCTTAATTTATTTTAGTGTGCTATATATAATTATGAATATAATCATATTAATTAGCTATTTTTTATGATTTATAATATATTGGTCTCATTAATGTTTAACGAAACTAAATAAAGGAATAAGTTAGACTATGTTATTGGTTTGACTCAAAATGAATAATAGTCGAGTCTATTTTTTTTATTGGCTTTTAGGATTTTATGGGAACCACTAGCCAATATAGGTAAGGAGAGTTTTGGTTCCAAATACATCAAAATCAAATAAGCAGTCTTTTTTCCATCTGAAGAACTGCGCTGAAGCTCCATCAAAGGGAATACAGAGATTTTGGTTGAAGAAGATATCAACTCTTATACATTTATGAATTTAGGTACGCTTTCACATCTAATCTATTTATTTTCTTAATAATTTAACATGGAAGGTCT
This sequence comes from Nissolia schottii, assembly GCA_003254905.1. Lineage (NCBI taxonomy): Eukaryota > Viridiplantae > Streptophyta > Magnoliopsida > Fabales > Fabaceae > Nissolia > Nissolia schottii. The sequence continues at coordinate 13,785 of QANU01076626.1, read as the reverse complement.
TATGATAATAAATAATTAAGGATTTCTAACAAGTAAGACACAAATAAAACTCAACATGTGACTTACATTACACGCCGGCTTGGAGGCTTATGTTATGAACCAAATCTAGGTTCTACTTACACGTCATAAGGCCGAGATAAATACAAGTTCGACATATCGACAAAACGGTTGGCTCCGAGCTCGACATACCAACAACTCGGTTCATTAGATTGGAAATCATAACCACCAAGAATTATTCTTACAATAAATACTTGTCGACATAGTCATGGTAACACCCCCCCCCCACCTTTATAAGCATTACTGAAACGATAATTAGCTAAATAAAGTTTGCCCAAACAATTACAAATGCATGGTAAATGCCACCTAATGGTCAAAATTACCATGGTCACTACAAAGTATATAAGCATGAACACCCTTCATGCTGAGGTACGTTCTAAATCTGCAATTCTAACTCATTATTACTCACAAATTTATTTAGGTATCAGAGTGTCTTTAACAAGTACTTCCACTTTCGTGTAAGGCCTACCACCATCATTGTGCTCACCTCTTCAAGTTCTTGAATTCTACCCAAGGCCAAAGTTGCAAGCAACATCTTGAAAAGCAACATCTTGAAACTTGTCCTATTTGCTTGTAACAATACCCATAGCTATATATATGGTAATTAAAGAATAAAATTCTAAAAACGTAACAGTGACAAAGCTGACACGAAGAACACCACAGACAATGAAATATCTTGTGACGCACAATATTGAAGAGTAATGATCTCCTCAATTTCCAATTCTACCAATCAACGGTGAAAAGGAAATTAATCCCAAAAGAAGAGGAGACAATTGCACTAGTTTAATCATTAAGATCGTTGTAAAGTATTCTTGCAACTAATAAAACAGATAAACAAAATGTTAAATATGAGATATGCAATGCACTGTACTTATAGATTATTCTGACACACAGTCGAAATCTCTCATAATACAGTAGATTCCTTTGACTTGACCAAGAACTCAAGAATCGCAATGTTGATTCACGTGTATAACACAAGAATGAGAGAGCTTAAAAACTATTTTGTATCTACTCAAACAATGCAAACAAAAGTGGACACACAGAATAAATCTATATATACTAAAAGTTGGGAATTTTCCATGTGGGTCCCACACTAAAAATGCCACATGTCAATCCCATAAACATTTTTTTCCCGCCCAAACCTGCATCACATGGCCCGCACGTGTACCACACAGCATCTATACCCTCCCATTATCCTCACCTTCACTTTTGTGGAAATCTCTCACAGAAGCACCATCAGTTTTCAAAATACGCACTTTTCTCTCTCTCTCAATCTCTCACGTCTCTTTCTCTCTCTCAAGACTCTCTCTGAGTCTTCTCTCAAGAAAACCCACGCAAGGACGAACGTGAAGCACCTGAAGCACCTGAAGCATGTGGCGGTGAAGAAGATTGAGAGTTGAGGCAGCGATGAACGTGAAGCACCTCAAGAAAACCCATGGTATTCTCTGTTTTTATTGTCAATTTTTCTTATTCTTTTTTATTTATAACATAATGTATTGCGTGTAGTTGAGGCGGGGAAAAGGGTTTGGTTTCAATCAACAAGGAGAGAGACGGTGAGAGACGGTGAGCACTTTCCAGTGAGAGATCATCGCCTCCTTCTCTGGTGAGAGACGGTGAGCACTTTCTGGAACCTTCCACTCAGATCTTACCACCTTTATTCATTTTCTCTCCCTTTTCCTTCTTCTCTCCCTCGAAAACAGTAGCTGTAGCGGGGGCAACTTCCCCCTAACTCTCTCAAACTTGAATCCGATTGTGTAACGGAGTTTTTGAATTATTATTATTGTTCCATTTTTAACATTTCTAATGTTTGTTACGGATGCTGGATGCTATTCTCAATTTTGCGCAATTCATATGTCATTTTGTTCTGATACCTGATGTTTTTATTTTTAGTTTTAATTTAATTCTAGCCGATATATCAAAATCATGATCTCAGGTTCAACAAAACTGCACTTGGTTTATGTTGAAAGCTTTTTACACTCCCGTTATTCAAAATAATACATCCTTCTTTACAGCTTTCAGATTCACAAGGAATCCAATTGAAGTACAGTCGGGTATAATCGTATCCACAGAGAGTTGCAAAAATACCGTTCTTGAGTTTGTTAATTAAGCAATGAAGTAAAGGATTTGTGAATTGATATTTAGATAAATAAATAAATGGCAGAAAAGATAAATAGGCAACAAAGTAGAGATAGATCAGGAAGCTTGTTGGGTTTTGAATCCTATTATAGTTTCATGCATTCATAACTTAAACATCAGAATTATCATTTCTTTGATTCATCGCCATCAGTTCTTAACTTGTTCATCGCTCTCGCGCATGAAAAGATCACAGGTTTCCCTTGTTATGCTGTCACTCTCACACACAACTTAACAAAGTACACCAGCATTATTTTAGATGTTAAAAGCGACTAATATTCCTAACTCTATTTCTAGCAATTAGGTTTATTAGATGAATTGATTTAGTTCCAACTTATGATGCCGTTCTCATGCGCAACCAAACAGTTTGAAATCATGCTTTAGGTAGCTAAGCTAAAACAAGCATTAAGTGTAAAATCAATTCATGCAAATCATAGAAAATGATAGATTCATTAATGCAAAAGTTTATGGATACAATCAGTCTATAACAATCATCAAAATCCCAACAACAAGAGGTTTACAAATCCATCTTACAAGAGTATCTCGGAGGCAAAGTGATGGACGCTTACCATGACACGTTCTCACGCTATCATGACGACGTCCGCCGTGCTTCCTTGATTCCCTCGGCTCCTTCACTAGTCTCCTCTTTGTTGCTAAACTAACTTAGGATTTGAAATTTAAATGAAATGAGAAAAGAACGAATTCTGAAGTGTGTCTAAATTGAAATTTTTTCATGTTGTGAGCCTCGGCCTCTATTTATAGGCCGAGTTTTGGGGATCACCGCTGAGTGGCCTGGGTGCACCGCTCAGCGGTCTGAGCTTTCTTCACCGCCACGGTTTCTCTGAATGGTGGCTCTGCTCTGACATTATCTGTCAGAGCCGCTGAGCGGCGTGCCGTGCGCTGAGCGGTGTCAGAGCAGGGTGGCATTGCGGCTGCAGGTGCGGCTGCAGAGCTTCCTTCACAGCTAAGTTTCTTCACTTCGAAGCAGGTCCCGCTGAGCGGTTTATGCTTACCGCTGAGCGGTTTCATCTCGTTGTACCGCTGAGCGGCCAGTTATCTCCGCCGAGCGGTGTCGCATCTGTTTTGGCTTTTCTGCTTCTTTTTGTCCTTTATGCTCTTTGTCTTCTTTCTTTGTGGGATTTCTCTTTGATCCTTGTCTTTCTACTGTGCTTGTATCCATCTTTAAATAGTTTAAAAATCCTAGAAAAGCGGGAATTTTAATCAGATAATTCATTAAACTTAAGCAGACAGGTGCCATTTCAATAGTTGAATTTTACGTAAATTTGGCACTTATCAGTTTAGGGTTTAGTAATTTAAGGTTTCAATTTGGGAAGGAAAAATCGAGTGAGTTATGAGCACCAACTGTTTGATAAAAATCCCAAGAGAACTAAAAAAATATTTGATTTTTTCTTTGAAGTATGCCTGCAGTTATTGTTATGTTAATTGTTTCTATTGACGTTTGGCTGATAAGTGACATGAAGCTGAGGAAACCAGATAATTTTATCGTAGCTTCAGGTCTTCAGGGGGATAAAGGATCATTGACATTGACATTTCCTGGTCTGAGTGCTACTCTTGAGGTAATTTGGATTGTATATTGGGACCTATTTTCTTATACCACCTTATTTGAATAGTTCCTGAGACATTGAAAACCACATTGCAGCTCTGGAAATCATCTTCTGAGTTTTGTGCAATGAGGTCATTGACAATGGTATCCCTTGCCCAACGTTTGATTAGCTTATCTCACTCTGGCTCAGCAGCAAGCAGGTATAGTGGCAATTATGTAATTATGTTAATAGAACTAAGACAAAAAAAGACCGTTGACATTTTCTTTGTTTTTATGTAATTAAGTTTTTTTTTCATGGAAGAAGCCACAGTAACTTTAATGCTGAACTTTTCTGGGAAATATACTTTAAATCAAAGTTATAGAAACCATATCAGAGAATTTGCAAAGTTACCGAGTCTCAGGTCCTATTTGAGGCTCTTCACAAACAGGAATAACCATTCTTTTTGTCTTATATAATATATAGTTCTAAATGTCATGGGTCTAATCCGTTGGTTTTTTTTGTTTTGCAAGTGGGTTCTTCTTAGTAACTCTGCTGAATAAAATGTTTAGAACATGCAGGCCAGAGCAATAGAGTAGGTTTTCAAGTTGCTTGCAAAGATTTTCTCCTGTTGTGATCTTTTTTTTTTTTTTTTGTGTACTAATTTGATATTTTTTGCATGGGTAATGGATGTGGTTTCCCAATGTGTATTTCCCATTGTTTGAACTACCGTTTAGGTATGTATCTCTTCGTTGTTTGACGTTTGGTTGATTTTATGTGTCTCTTCCATGTCAAGTACAAGTAGATGATGAAAATATATTTGTTGCTTAATTTGTGTGAACGTTATAGGTGTTGGTGATAGCTTTTTTTTAGAACAAATCCTTTACTTCTATCTCTTTTTTTATTTTTGTTTTTATTTTCTCAAAAGTCATCCTCTTTTGTTTTACCCATTGGTTAGTTTTGCTGTTATACCCATTGAGCCCCATAAGCTCCCATTTCCCTGTCTCCCATTCAGCCCCATAGCTAAACAAAAGTATTTGTGAAGAGTGTGTTGGGAAATTTTAAACCCCCAAAAAAATATGGGTTTTTTCTATTGATTTGGGAAATTAGTTTTTTTTTCTTTTGGTTGTGATTTCAGGTTGACAGTGATTCAAGCTACAAGTTAAAACTAGTGGTGGTCAAGATGTTAAAAATGGCGGTGATCAAGCAAGTGGATGTAAGCAAAAAGTGAAAACTTCGTGTTACTCTCCCTTAATGGTATAATTCTCCTTATTTTTTTTTATCTTATTACGTTCATTTAATTTTAACACGTTGTTTACCATTTATTTGTTTGTTTGTCTTTGCTTTCTATAAGATTTTAAGGTAGGTTTTAAACTGCTAATTTGTATTCAATTCAAATTTCATTGCAAACACTGGATTGATTTATTGGATGGGTCATCTTATGCACTCATGGTGTTTTCTCTCAACTCTTATGCTGAATAAAAAATCTTTTGACAAATATCTCATTTGTTAACATAGCTGTATGTCTTTGGCTCTGTTTATGGCGAAGATTTCATCTGACTTTTTCTCATTCTCTTTTAGTGATTTCATCTGCAGATCCTTTGTATTGTCCTTCCAAATAGGTAATTTTCTTTGATCTAAACTTTTATTTGTTTGTTTGATGAAAACCCCCAAATGCGTGAGTTATGAGCACCAGGTGTTTGATAAAAATCCCAAGAGAACTAAAACATGACCTCATTTAGTTCATTTGCTTTTCTGTTCTAACTTTTTTGTTTTAAATCCTTTTATGTTCTAACTTTTTAGTTTTGAATCTTTTTCCACTTTTAGTTCTTTTGATTTTTTCCATCTAATCTTTAAATTTGTAAGAATGTGACAATGTGTGAAGGTGTGATGTATGGTTGCATTTCATTGTCAGAACTTGCAGAATGCTGGGGTACATGCCGCAACAATCTCAGCAAATGGAGCATTACATTCAAATTTAAGTGAGAATTCGGAGCTTGGGAGGTGAGTATAATGGAGCACGGACTACAAGTATCTTTGCTGTTATTCTTTACCCTTTTCCTTTTCCTTATTCCTGTCTCAGTGAATTTGAGCATTTGATACTATGCTTATGCTCCGCTATGCAATGCTTAAAGTTAATGGCAAATCAAGAAGCGCCTTAGCCATGATTCACATGCTTCACCGCCATGCGGATGCTTCCAAAGACACGAGGACAGACGACACTTGGTTAATCATCTCTTGCTTACAGGGTGAGTATAATTAAGTCTATTGTTCACGAGCTTACTGTTATTGCATCTAATTCTTTGAGTAACAAGTTTATAAATTGATATCTAATGTGTTGTCTGAATTGTGCTACATGACTGATTACATATGTTAAATGAAATTTGAGAGAAGAATTTATGCATAGATTGACAAGGCATAGAATTTATGCATAATATTTATGTTTTTTTTATTCTTTTCATTCCATGCTTGCGAGTGTGAGAAGGTTTAACATAACGATGTTTTGCTACAATGAAGATGGCAAATCATTTTGGTATAATATTAGAAAATGCATGAATTGTGGTTAGCTATAACTTTTGTATATATAACTTATGTTTATCCATCTGGTATTATAATAGTAAGTTTGAACATTAATACTTCAATATATAAGCTTCATTAGACAATATAATTTTCATTTTAAACCTGTTATGATCTATTCATTGCTGACAACAAATATTTTATTTTACTATTATTATAATTATTACCAAATAGTACAATACGCTGCATCTTCAATTATTAACATGTTTTGTATACCCGCCGCGCATCGCGCGGGTATAAAATCTAGTTAAGAGAATAGATCAAAATAATCCTCTTTTGTACAAACACACCATAACCTATATAAACAACTTTTAAGTACATATCTGTATATCAAGCCCAAATTAAAAGAACTGTAATAAGCAAATGAATAAATATGGATTCAAAGCCATTCAATAAAAAAACGGCCATAGACTTGCTGATGTTTCAAACGGAAAAACCAGTAAAAAGAATTAATGTATGTAACATTATAATCATAATCATGAACGTTAGAAAAGAAACGAAATTTAAACACAAACATATAACTAATGTTGTGATTTGTAACGTTAATAAAGATAAGGAAATATAATGATAAATTAATCTGTTAAACCNAAATGTTAGAACTCATAGGAGTGCAGCATAGTAGCCATGGATATGCGCCAGAAACAGTCATGATGACATGAGAGATGGAAACAGTAACAGAATGAGAGAGCTCGAGAGAATGAGAGAGGAAAACTGAATTGTATTGATTGTTAGGTTACTTACTTTGGTAACAAGGAGCACTATATATAGAGTAGTTACACATGACTAACAGAAAACAGATTGGCATTACTTGCACAGCAAGTAATGCTGTTAAATCATTAACTCTTCTTTACTTGTGATAATAAATGAGAAAGAGAGAGGTTTAAACTCTTATTACTTTATTGATCCTAATACTTTAAATATATTTTTTTCTTTAAAGTATTATCTTCACTTTAAAAAAATTTAAATCTATGTCTAACAAAGACAAATATGTATTTAAATTGGAGTTTTATATTCCATACAACTCAATTTTTGTTTTTATGATCAATGTCACATATATTCTCTTATTATTGAAGACAATCTTACTTGAGCTAAAAAAAGATCTCTTACACGACAAAACTTTCATTTCTAATGTTTAGTGCAATTGTCACTCGAACCCAACTTACCCAAGCTCTCAATTTGAGAGATATTCTTCAATCAAAATTATTATTTTCTTGATGAGTAATATTGTGATAGCCATAGGGGTTTCAAGATAGTTAGCTACTCTGTGTCCGTAGCAAGTGGACAAATGTTCAAACTTCAGACGAATAAATGCTACTTCATTTTCATAGCCTACAATTGTTTACCACAGTCAAATTGGAGATCAATGAACCTTAGCGAGAGTTTCAGATCTTCTACTTGGATAAGACTGAAATTAATATAGGGCAACTGTCCCAACTACCAAGTTCATTGCTCCTCCGTACGTACTGAATGCAAGAAACAAAGGCAATGAGTGGCGGTTGAAATACATGTTGTGGCGGTTATGAACTGCCACTAAAAGCAAGTCGCGTGGGAAAACGTATGGCGGCGGTTCCACAAAACCGTTGAATTAATGGCTGCGAAGTGCACTGACACTTTTGCCCAAAGAAAAGCGCCGCAATTTTTACTATTTGGAAATTTCTTATTTCTTTTGCGGCGGTTCCTAACCGCCGCTAAATTAAATATTTTTTTTAAAAAAAAAATTGTGGTTCATTTTTTAATTATATTATTTCCTGTCAAATTTTTTTTTACACAAAAACCCAATGTATGCTACCTCCTTTTACTTTTATGTATTTTACTTCCTGTTTCAGTAGGAGTAGTTCTTAATTCCTAGTTCTTTACTACTTTTTTCCTTTATCAGTTGTAAACTTAATCCTTTGCTTTTGCAAGAAAATTGTATTTCAGAATCACCCTTCAATGATTATAAATAAAGTATTTCAATTTCACTTTTTCACTTCTTACCTTCTAAATTCACGCTTGTGTTCTTTACTAAGAAATCGTAATCGCTTATCCCACCTTAAAATAATCTTTTGCATTTGCACCAAGTAATTCCCTGGAATTATTTCATGTAAAACAAGAAGAGTAACTAATCTTAGCTTAAGCCCATGTTAACAATCACCACTATATACTCCTATAGCTCAATGTACAAAAATAGAATTGAATGCATAAGACACTTTTTGTCTCATAATCCTTTTCTCTCATTCTCTTTGTTCTCTCTCCCTATCTCACACACTTCACTCTGGGTTCTAATACCTAACGACAACAATTCTGTTGTACACCTGACACTGTTGTTTGTTAATTGTTTAGTGCAAGGAAAATATGGGTATCATAGGCAGCCTCCATAAGCCCAAACAAAAGCCATACAAACCAAGCTCTGAAGCCACTATTTACTAATTCACAAAAGAAGATGAAAGGTGAAGGATAAACACGGTATTAATTAATAGTGAACTTCACTCTTAGAATTACTTAAAGAGATATGTATATATATTTATACAACCTAACGAAATATGTACAGCACAGCAACATTGTAGAAGAAAGAATATAAGAAGAAAATTTATTCTAATTGGGCTGTTTCTTCAAGGGAGCAAATTGGGCCGGACCCGTTAGTATGGGCTTGTTTGAGCTCATTGGGCTCTTTCTCTGATAATGGCAACAACCATTAAACACCATCCTCCTCATCATGATCACCTTTTCAGAAGCATAAATAGAAGTGTATATTTGGCACGAACAAAAAATCAAGAATGTAGGCAAACGTGCACACAGTTTCAGCCAATAGATTCTAACAGGAATCATGCATGATGCACCCCAGCATATCCTTTTTCTACATGTTTCAGCCTTCTGCACCGAAAGTGTGCAAAAAATGCCATTGTTGTCATTATTTTAGTTAACAAAAATGCTACATGTACACCCAATTTTATACACTCATGCATACACCATTAATAATGCACAAACTTTATTCTCATGAGTGCTTTTTGTGTACGTGTAGTAAAACTCTTTACTTAAATAGAAGAGTGATCCGTGGGTCTTGCAGATTTTTGACTGCCATCACTTTCGTACCCGCGGTTCCACAAATACTTGTCTCTTAAGAGATCTTTATGAAGCCACGAATGTAACACCGTAAAAGTCGTCCGGCTAATTTTATTTAATATATAATTTGATACATGTGTTTGTACATTCATTTATAGTTGACTTGAATATATAAAATTAAGTGAAATTTTTTGAAGTATAATATGTGAGTAATTTTGAATAAAATACATTAAAATTTATATAGTTTTTTTTAAAAAAAATTAAATAGTATTTATTTTTGTTGTTAGAAAATTCTTAAAATTTGAATTAGAAAAGATTAAGAGAATAAATTTCAAATTTTAGTTAGAATTTTTTTTTTAATTTTTAAAATTTTGAATGATGTTTTTTCTTTTCTTTCTAAATGTAGAAAATTTATTGCAATAACCGAGATCATTACAATGGGATACAGTGATCAAAGCAAATAAAAGAGGGGGTATCCCAGCCAGACCGACAAATCACCAAGGAGCTAAGGGGTTACAACATAGGGAGGCACTTGAGAGAATGCTGCAATAAAAATTAGCAAATATTTAGTGAAATTAACTTTGACAGAAAATTTTCATTCAAAAGCAGTGGTGGATTAAACTCAAACATTTAGTTAACATAGACTAGCTTGTCTTGACAGACACTGAAAGATTGAACATAGATGATAACATGAAAGAAATTAGAAGAATAAATACTAAAATTAAGCAGATATTAACGTAAAAGTATAGGTGGTCAAACTTTAAGAGAGTGTGAGTTTTTCTTAGACATTTTTTCAAAAACAATTACAAATAATAAAAAACAAAAATAAAACTATTTGATATAGTAAATAGGGGTAAAGGTGGGGGAACTTGGGNTTTTTTTTTTTGTCTCTCTTCTCCCCTCACTCTTGCTTCATTTTTTTTATATTTGATCACAAACGTTTTTGTTTCTTTTGTTCAGTTTTTCTTCATTTATCACATACACTATTTTGATATAAATTTTTCTTATGGGCTTTGTAGACCTCTCTCTCTCACGATTCCATAGCCACTAGACTCACTCAATTTCGTTCAAAATGAGAGAATTATGACTCTTGACCCATTTGGGATTTTGGCAAGCAACCTGAATTTCTACAACTTTCTGGTGAAGAAGGAGATGAACAATACTTGTGTGTCTTGTCCACGTGGTATTGTTCATAAACATATGTTTCAATGTGTTTTAGTGTGTTCAGCTCCATTTTATAGCCCAAATTTCACCATTTCTTTCTAAATTAATATCCTTTAACTTTTGTATTAATGGTGAATTTTAATTAGTTAATTTTTTTACCCAAAATATTTATTTAGTAATTTCCAAATTTTACATAAATTAAAAATATGCGGCGCTCTCCAAATTTTGATATGGAGATTTTTTGTGCATGTTAATATTGATGGGCACATTATATTATTGCACATTCTCCGAGTTGATATTGTTTGAATATTAAAGTAATTTTGATCTCAGTATTCGCTTAGTATTGTGCATATGGTTATAAAATGTTGTTGCTAAATGTGCCCAATAGTATTCTGAGAGTTGTTGTTTGAAATA
>QANU01076588.1:0-17206 GCA_003254905.1 Nissolia schottii | reverse complement strand
GTTATATGTCTCTTTATCACACATGGCTCCTAATTTATAACTTGATAAGCACACGAACGATTTCAAATTGGTCCCCATTTCTGTGTAAGAATTATTTGCAAAGGTAAAAGTGAGGGCTATAAGTAACCCTACGCAACGAACAACAACCCTGTGAGCATTGCTTACTACCATGGAAGTGGGCAGTTAGCAGGGGTGTTGCAACATCCCTCTTCATCCAGGCCCACCAGAACATCTTCTTCAAATCTTGGTACATTTTGGTCATTCCTGGGTGTATTGTAAAATGTCTTCTGTGTCACTCCCGGAGGATGTCAGTACGCAATCCTCCTTCGTCCGGTACACAGAGGTATTGGTTAAACCTCATCAGGCCATCAGGTCCAAAAGTGGCTTCCTTAATTTTTCCTTGTTGCACGGTTTCCACCAAACTTAGCCATGAGTCATTGGTGCAGGTCCGTTGTGCTTCCACGATTCTGACTCGGAACTCACTGATAATTTGGATCTGCCGTAGGCGGATACTAGTTGGTCTGCGCAAAATACCCAAGTTAAGGTCTCTGAAGTTCTCAATTAACTCGAGTTTTTTCACCATCATCCAAGCCGCATGTAATGACTTCCTGCTCAAGGTATCGGCTACAACATTTGCCTTGTTGGGGTGGTAGTTCAGCCCGAAGTCGTAATCCTTCAGGAACTCCATCCAGCATCGTTGCCTCATATTCAATTCCTTCTGGTCGAACAAGTATTTTAGACTTTTGTGGTCTGAAAATACTTCGAAGCGCACTCCGTACAAGTGATGCCTCCATATTTTGAGAGCGAAAACCACGGCCGCAAGCTCCAGGTCATGGGTGGGATAGTTCGCTTCATGGGTCCTCAGTTGCCGAGAAGCAAATGCCACCACCTGCCAATTCTGTATAAGCACACATCCCAGTCCAGTGTTCGATGCGTCACAGTATACTTAGTATAGAGCTTGAGGGTTTGGCAGAATTAATACTGGCGCCGTAGTCAGCTTCTCCATTAGAGTGCAGAAACTTTGTTCACATTCTGGTGACCAGATGAATGGTACATTCTTTCTCGTCAGCTTAGTAAGTGGCAGCGCCATTTGCGAGAATCCTTTAATAAATCTTCTGTAGTATCCCGCAAATACAAGGAAACTCCTCACTTTGATGACTGAAGTGGGCTTCTCCCACTGCCTGACTGCCTCAACCTTACCTGGATCCACTGCAACACCATTCTCTGACACTACGTGGCCCAAAAGTTGTACCTCCTTCTCCAGAACTCGCACTTGGACAGTTTTGCATATAGCTTTTAGCTCCTTAGTATCTTCAACACCGTCCTCAAGTGCTCTGCATGCTCTGCCTCGCTCTTAGAATATACCAGGATATCATCAATGAAGACAATGACACATTGGTCCAGATGTTCATGAAAGATACGATGCATGTAATCCATGAATATGGCGGGGGCATTGGTCAATCCAAACGCCATCATCGTAAACTCATAATGCCCGAATCACGATCGAAATGCGGTTTTAGGGATATCCTCGCCTTTTACGCGGATTTGATGGTAACCGGACAGTAGATCAATCCATGAGAAAACCTTTGCTCCCTTAAGCTTATCTATCAGATGATTAATCCTGGGTAGCGGATATTTGTTCTTGATGGCTACCTTGTTCAACTGTCTGTAGTCCACGCACATCCGCATGGAGCCATCTTTCTTCTTAACGAATAGTACTGGAGCTCCCTAGGGTGAAACACCCTAGCTAGCTAGTCCATGCTTAAGTCACAAACCTGCCGACTAGGTTGTTATCTCTTTTGGTTAGGATAGTGTGAAGAAGATTCTTTCTCTGACCATTGATGGCTTGGTTTTGATGAAGACAACTCACATCAACAAAAGGCAAGAAAAAGGCAAAGACACAACCGATGAATTGCAACGATCAACCGATCATCATATTGAAGGTTCAAGTGTTTTTACCTTAGAGTTTAATAGTTAGCACTTGTTATTGATATCATGGTTAATGGCTCATAAGGTTTTCATTCTAACAAGTCTAACACTTTTGCTAAAACCCTAAAATCATTTAGCAACACTTCTCTATGGTTTGCAACACTTGGAAAACACTTTGCAGTGTCAGTAACAGATTACTGGATTTCAGTAATTGATTACCAGTAGTTTAGTAATCGATTACAGGGTTTCAGTAATCGATTACCAGCATCAAAAATATGAAAATATAACATTTTCTGCATGAGTAATCGATTACCAACTTGCTGTAATCGATTACCAACTGGAGAATTTTGAAAATAAGTGGTTTTCATGTGTGTAATCGATTACACACTTATGGTAATCGATTACCACCTCAGAAACTTTCAAATTTGGCCATTTTTGTGTGTGTAATCGATTACACACTTATGGTAATCGATTACCATCACACAAAATTTGAAAATTGGCAGTTACCATGTGTGTAATCGATTACCACACTTGGTTAATCGATTACATGTTCGAATGGGTGTGTTTTTTCATGAAACAATGCGTTGTTTTGCATCTGTATGCATTGGCAATGGTTCATGAACAGGCACCTCTGCCTATATAAGGTTGGAACTCATGCAGAACAAAAAGAGAACTCCATAACTCAATTCTCACTTTCATATTCACAAAGTTCTGATCAAATTTCAATGGTGTTTCAATCCAAATCTAAAGAAAGCCCTTTGAGCCTTAACTGTTATATCATTTGTGCTTTCTATTCAGGAAAACTTCCAACCCTGAATTTAGGATTGGTAAAGCCATTGTATTACTTCTTCAACAATTGTGAATCAATTGTGGCACCGTAGTGTTCGGTGTGGTTTTGTAAACACCGTAGTGTTCGGTGTGGATTCTGATTATCACCGTAGTGTTCGGTGAGGGCATTGTGTAACCAGGGGAACGGGTTGTTCTCTTGTAGTTGTCGGTGTAAGTGCCTCGGGGTGAGGTTGTACACAACACAAGTTTACATAGTGGAAAAATCCCTGAATCAGAACAGGGGACTGGACGTAGCCTTCGGTGGTTGAAGGTGAACCAGGATAAATTCTCTGGTGTGATCTTTCTTATCCCTACACTTTTACATTCAGCAATTTACAATTTCCGCTGCATTTAACATCATTATCTATTCGGTAATTGCTGGGTCTTGTTCTTAATTTGGGGATTAGGGTTTCACATTTTCAAAGAAACAAAAATCCGAGAAAAATAAGAGAAACCTAATTCACCCCCCTCTTAGGTTGCTATCTATACTTACAATTGGCATCAGAGCGCAAGTTTAGGAAAGTTACTCCTAAAAGATCCATAGATGGCATCCTCAAGACCTATGTTGAGTGAAGGGTTGAATGTAAATAGGCCTCCTTGTTTTAATGGAGATCATTACGATTTCTGGGAAATCAAGATGATGATCTTCATCAAAGCACAGGATCTTGAAGTATGGAAAACCATAGAAGAAGGTCCATTCGTGCCTATGTTCTCAAATGAAAATGGGAGTGAACCAAAACCCATGAGTGCATGGAGTCAAGAAGAGAAAAAGAAAGTTCAATATGACTTGAGAGCCATGAACTATCTAACCTCAGCCTTAGCAATGGATGAGTTTTTTAGAGTCTCCTCATGTAAGACAGCCAAAGAAATTTGGGATACTCTAGAAGCCACTCACGAGGGTACAGATGAAGTTAAGAGATCCAAATTAAACACTTTTTCCCAAGAATATGAGATGTTTAGAATGCTCCCAGGAGAAAGGATTCTCGATACGCAAAAACATTTTACTCATCTTATTAACCATTTGTCTGCTCTTGGCAAAAGTTATTCATGTGCAGATTTGAACTTGAAAGTGCTAAGATCATTAACTCGGATATGGCAACTGAAGGTGACGGCGATCTCAGAAAAGAAGAACCTATCCAAGATGACTCTGGCAACTCTATTTGGCAAACTGCAAGAACATGAATTGGAGTTGAATCGTCTGGATCAACACGAACAACATGAGAATAATCACAGGTCAATTTCTTTAAAAGCCAAAATTGATTCTGACAAAGATGATTATGATGGAGATTCAGAGGAAGATGAAGGTGACAACATGAATCTTATGTTTAAAAATCTTGGAAAGTTTTTCAAGAAAAGGGGAATACGGATTTATCAATCTAAGAGATTCATAAAGAAAAATGACTCACCTTCTCCACAAAAATTCACATGCTTTGAGTGTGGGAAACCCGGTCACATTAAGTCCGATTGTCCAAATACTCGAAGAAAGAAGAACAATCTCAAAGTTAGATTGGACAACAAGAACAAAAAGGGCAAGAAAGCATATGTGGCATGGGAAGATAATGATATCAGTTCTTCATCAGAATCTGAAGATGAAAAAGCACATATAGCGTTTATGGCTACAACACAACTATGACAATGATGATGAAGAGGTTAGTACTGATAAACTTTCTTATGAAGATTTACAAACTGCTTTTGAATGCTTACATGAAATATGTTTAAATTTTTCAAAAATATATGCTAAAAAGGAAGAATTAAACTTGATTAGATCTATGATAGATAATCAAGTTGCTTTCACTAAGTGTGTTTCTTTGGAATCTAAAGTAGAAAATTTACAACAAATAGTATGCAAGTTTGAAAAGGGTAAGCATGGATTAGATGATATCTTAAGCATGCAAAGAGATACTAAGGATAAAAGTGGATTAGGGTATACTCCTCAAAAGAATCAAAAAGTTGTTAAGAAAACGCTTTTTGTAAAAACTAGTAATCCACAACCCAATATGCGTGTGAAAAGGAACTCATCACAATCTAGACCTAAACACCATGTTATTGGAAATCATCATGTGTCAAGAAAAGGTAATTATTATGTGCCTACATCAAAGTTTTATCTTAAGCCAAATAATTACTATGCTTCTAGTTCAAAAAGGTATGTACCAAGAAATAATTATTTGATTCCTAAAAGAAGGAACATATGTAGTTATTGTTGCTTAGAAGGACACACCTCAAATACATGTTATATTAAAAGGAATGTTGCTCCAAGTGGACAACTCAAGTGGGTTGTGAAAGGATCTAACCGACAAGGACCCAAAGCACATTGGGTACCCTACCCCCACTTCTAATCTGTTTTGTAGGTATGCATGAGGACAGCAAGTGACTTATGGAATATTGACAGCGGTTGTTCCTCACACATGACTGGTGACAAAACGAAGTTCTTCTTGATTCCAAGGAACAAAGGAAAAGACATGACATACATAACAATGAGAGAGGCAAAATCATTGGCATTGGAAGAATAGGTACGCCTCCTCAAATTACTATTGAGAATGTGTCATTTGTTGAAGGCCAAGGTCAAAACTTGCTTAGTATTAGTCAATTATGTGACAAAAGGCTTTATAATTGGATTTGAAGATGATATTTGTATGGTTAAGGATAAGAAAACCAAAGAAGTTAAGTTTTCAGGCTTAATAAGGTTTTCATGATATCTTTAGAAAACATATCATCTAGAACCACATGTCTTGTTTTATATACACTGTTATTTCCTATACCACTGTTTTGGATATTCTATTTGTGGTCCTTTTTCTTCTTTTTGATGATGTCAAAAAGGGGGAGAAAGATCTTGTTTGGTATTGCTTGGTTTGATTTAAACAGGGGGAGCAAATGTTGAGAAACCAAGAAAGGCCAGTTACTCCAAAACACAGGGTTGAGAAACCAAGAAAGGCCAATTACTCCAAAACACAGGGGAGCACTAAGACAAAGAACTTCAACTTTCATAGATGGTTTTGTCATCATAAAAAATGGGGAGAATGTGAAGAAGATTCTTTCTCTGACCATTGATGGCTTGGTTTTGATGAAGACAACTCACATCAACAAAAGGCAAGAAAAAGGCAAAGACACAACCGATGAATTGCAACGATCAACCGATCATCATATTGAAGGTTCAAGTGTTTTTACCTTAGAGTTTAATAGTTAGCACTTGTTATTGATATCATGGTTAATGGCTCATAAGGTTTTCATTCTAACAAGTCTAACACTTTTGCTAAAACCCTAAAATCATTTAGCAACACTTCTCTATGGTTTGCAACACTTGGAAAACACTTTGCAGTGTCAGTAACAGATTACTGGATTTCAGTAATTGATTACCAGTAGTTTAGTAATCGATTACAGGGTTTCAGTAATTGATTACCAGCATCAAAAATGTGAAAATATAACATTTTCTGCATGATTAATCGATTACCAACTCGAGAATTTTGAAAATAAGTGGTTTTCATGTGTGTAATCGATTACACACTTATGGTAATCGATTACCACCTCAGAAAATTTCAAAATTGGCCATTTTTGTGTGTGTAATCGATTACCACACTTGGTTAATCGATTACATGTTCGAATGGGTGTATTTTTTCATGAAACAATGCGTTGTTTTGCATCTGTATGCATTGGCAATGGTTCATGAACAGGCACCTCTGCCTATATAAGGTTGGAACTCATGCAGAACAAAAACAGAACTCCAGAACTCAATTCTCACTTTCATATTCACAAAGTTCTGATCAAATTTCAATGGTGTTTCAATCCAAATCTTAAGAAAGCCCTTTGAGCCTTAACTGTTATATCATTTGTGCTTTCTATTCAGGAAAACTTCCAACCCTGAATTTAGGATTGGTAAAGCCATTGTATTACTTCTTCAACAATTGTGAATCAATTGTGGCACCGTAGTGTTCAGTATGGTTTTGTAAACACCGTGGTTTTCGGTGTGTTTTCTGATCATCACCGTAGTGTTCGGTGAAGGCATTGTGTAACCAGGGGAACGGTTGTGTTCTCCTGTAGTTGTCGGTGTAAGTGCCTCGGGTGTGAGGTTGTACACAACACAAGTTTACATAGTGGAAAAATCCCTGAATTAGAACAGGGGACTGGACGTAGCCTTTGGTGGTTGAAGGTGAACCAGGATAAATCTCTGGTGTGATCTTTCTTATCCCTACACTCCTTTACATTCAGTAATTTACATTTCTGCTGTTTTAACATCATTATCTATTTAGTTTATTGCTGGGTCTTGTTCATAATTTGGGAATTAGGGTTTCATAACATTCACCATCTTTCAAAGAATCAAAATCCGTCAAAATCAAGAGAAACCTAATTCACCCCCTCTTAGGTTGCTATCTAGAGTTACAGATAGTACTTAGTCCCGCTTATGAGTTTAAAAATACAGTTACCCATAAATATGGACCCAATTTTCGACGTATCCTAGTATAAAATATGAGCCCGGTTCTTGACAGAACATATATTATGAGTGGTAACGTACCATACTTAACTGATATTAATTAGGTATATTCGACATTCATAGCAACCAAAGGTCCATGCCATATATTCACAAATAGTTACACATGTAATATTATAAATGTTACGTACAATTACATAGTAGTACACGCATATAGCCTACTGACTAAGGACTAGTGCGAAATCTCTATCATAACTCTGTTTTCCTTATTCCTCTGTCCATCTTCTTTAGTGTTGCTCGTCCTTGTATTGCTTGTACTGTTCTGAGCCTCTGCATCCTTGTCGTGCTCGCCTAGAACCATAAAGGAGTGGGGGATGAGAACACTGCGTTCTCAGTAGGAAACCTTAATCGTCATAACTCGTTTCATACTCAATTATGATTCTGCCGCTCAGGGGTCTCTAGGTGTCACAGTTACACTATGGTCCTACTAGTTATTAATATCCATACTAAGCCTGAGTAGCTTTATCTATATTACTAGGTGATTAGGGAACCTATTCTTCATTATCTACGTCATCTGTCTACTAGTCTATTCCCTAACTCATATACTGTCACACAATTCCACATAGCTACATTACGGTATCAAAATCATCATCATTTGTTGAAAATCATTTTACTCCTGCGGTATAAGGCACGCCTTATTAGCGGTTCCGCCCTCATCCCCTGTAGCTGCAACCACACCGCTACAACCACACTTTTAGCCCACATCGTGGCTGCCAGGTCGCGCTAACCTGAAGGGTCTCACCTACAGGGTCTTGACCCCGTAATTCTCACCAACCACGACCGAGGTGACCATCAAAAGGATGGCGGTGAGAACGGACCTACGACTCGACCGGGACTAAGACCTTCCCCAAAAGCCGAGCCCTCGGCCCTTCTAGAAGGGGTTTTCCCATCATCATCATCATCACGTGCATAGCTCAGTATTTGATGCAACAGTTCATATATAATAAACACAGTTCATGATCATCTTAAAGCAATCATATTCATTCATCATCTTAAAGCAACAATTATAACATTATAGCTCATGTCATCATCATCTTCATCATAGTCATTGAAAGATCACCATCTTATATCCTAACATATAACACCACATAATTATAAGCATCTAACATACATCATATCAAACAATCATCATTATATGACATTAGTACATAACCTCCTATCATCATAAACATTTAACACATATTATGTCACTTAACTCGTAGATATATCAAAACTGTTCATTAATAATATTCAGCAGATCCATGGATAATTGCAAGTGGTCTGGATAGCTTTTTGTGAAATTATGTAACCCTAAATCTTCAATCAGGCCGCTCAGCGCAAGCCCTAGTCCGCTCAGCGCACAAGGCCGCTCAGCGCATACTTGACGAAATTCAGCTCCAAGTCTTGCAATTTTCCATGTTCTGCATGGTTACTCATGCTTCATTTCAAGAGAGTTTCTCCTAATATTTCCCATCATTTTTGACACATATAGATAACATAATTTCATACTCACTAGCTTAATAAACATAAACAAATGTAAATCCACAATCAACAAAACAAGCGTATGGTTTCTGTCAAATATTAGCGACCATGAACCGGAGAGATGCAAAACCTTACCCCAAGGTTTTTGGTAGCCCTAAGATCATTTTTCTGTCTAAAGACCCAGATTCTTAACCCCACTGCACAAAATTCCAGTTTTGCCCCTCTTTCCAAAATTACCATTTCGCCCCCGTAAACGCCCTGTTTTGTTTGGAATTTTTGTTCTAAAAAACCCGATGGACTCAAGACTTGACCTTAAGGTTTTTGATAGTTATAAACCCATATTTTCTGAAAACCGACCCAGTTTTTCAGCCCAAAATACAAAATTTCCATTTTGACCTTATTTCCTAAAATCACTGTTTTCTGCCTGGTTGTTGAAAAATTCATCGAGGACTCCAAAAATCATGAAACTTGACATCCCAACTCAATTTTTTGTGTAGAACCCAAAAATGACATTAGTTTTTCATGATAAAAATCTCAGTGTACAGTTTCTACCAAAATCGTGTCATAGCCCTAATTTCAGCTTAGGCTTTCTTAACTTCTGACAGAATCACAGAAAACACCAATAGATCCAGACAATCATCAACCACATATATATAAATCAAAGTCACATAAAAGGTATCCTAACCGCATATATATCTAACATGAAACGACATAGACAGTGAATAAGTCTGTTACCCACGTTTTTACGTCCGACTACGGTTTCTGTTGCTTCCTTTGGCCTTTTCTCCAACAATGATGCTTCCTAGCTCTTCTTGGGATGATTTTATTCCAAGATTTCTCTAGGGATTATGAGGGCTTTTGTGGGTTAAGGTTAGGGAGTTATGGGAGAACTTTGTCTAGGTTTAGTGTAGGATGTAACATCCCGCATTTCCCCTCAGCGAAAAGTTCGTCAAAATTAAATAAAATAAATTCTAAGACAATTTAGAAAGGTTAAAGAAGGAATTTTAGGGTTAAGAATGCCCAAAGAACCTAGGGTTGCGGTTGTAGGAAGTTTCGCAGAAAGCGAAAACGGGCCGAAAGTATCCGTAAAGAATACTGCCCCAGAGGAAAAATTACAAGTGCCTTAAACCAATAATATTCCCATGTAGGGGAAAATTAGAGGATCGCGACGTACAAGCGGAATATTTTTCGGACGACCGTGCGCGACGTACCGGCACTGCGAGCAATAAAACACGAGCGAAACGAAATCGGGAGAAAAGCAAAAAGGGGACAGCCCACGTGATTTAATTCAGATTTGCAAGGAAAATAATAAAAAAATTCAAACATTATTCATTGATGTGACATTTCTATTATCTTTTTTAATTAATTAATTTTTAAGAAAATAAAAAGGGCAAAATTGTAATTATGCATAGGGGCAAAAATGTAATTGTAAGGGACAGCTTCTTGGCTATAAATAGCCAGCCCATAAATCAGAAAAAATTAGAGAAAATTCCTATCCTAGCCGAAACTCTGTCTGTGTGCTCTGTGGTTTCACCGAGGAAACTCCGCCGGAAAGCTTGGATCGCGCCCTAAGCTTGGAGGACGACTCCCCCGCCTCTTCCTCACCACCGGACAGCCCCCAAGAAGTGGTTAACTCTAGCTTACTCACCTCTTTGGTGGTTGGATGTGTTATGTGTGTGTTTTCTTCTATGTATGTATGTGTATGTATGTTAGAACTTATGTTAGGATAGTAGGAAGATGATTCTGAAGGGTCTTGTGACATGGACTAGCTAGGATTTTAATGGTTGGAATATGTGTGAGAACCTCAAGGAGTGTTCATGAGAAAAGAGGAAGAAAAAGGAAAGAAAACCATGCATTCTGTTTCAGTTTCTCCCAGGTACCACTGAGCGGCCCTAGGCGCCGCTGAGCGGAATGCATCAGAGAGCAAGTTTTTAAAACGTGAACTCCAGGGCGCTGAGAGGCCTGAAGGTCACTGAAGATAAGGATGAAAAGATATTGTTGAAGGATAAGGATGAAAAGATATTTTTGGAAATCGGGCTTCAGCCCGCTGAGCGAAATGAGTTACTGCTGAGCGATGCGGCTCCTGTCGCTGAGTGAGATGAGCTCAGACCGCTGAGTGAACCAGAGGTTCCGCTGAGCGGCCTGAGACTTGAACGTCTTATGGATGTTGTCTTGAGGCACATAGTCCAACAAGTTATGATTAAAGTGATGTGTATGATTAAAGTTCATGAGCTATGTGATATAATAGGTAGGATTTCATGTATTATATTTATGGAAGTAATATGCTAGCATGCCATGCATCATGTTAAGGTATTCTTAGAGGATTAGAGCTTAATCCAGTAATGAGTAAAGATTATAATTGAAATGAACCTTAGGGAACAAGTCATAGCAAAGAAAGGAAAGAAGAGAAGAAATGTTATGAGAAATAAAAGATGATGATATGATGTAATGCCATGAGAACAGGTACAGGACATGACGTCACACAAGTCCAAATAACGATCCCACTTCAGTAGAGTCGCAAGGGCATACTGAAGGTGGAAGCCCACCACAAGTGGTGTCGCAAGGGCATACCTGGAGGTGTGCGGTTACCACACCTAGCAATGTCAACAAAGGACATGCTAAGGTGGGGGTACAATACCAGCCCACTTTCGAGGGGTCAAGAGAGGGCACGCGGAAGATGGAAGCCCACCGCAGGTAGGTAACAGAGGACCTACCTGGGGGTGTGCAAGTATCTCGTCAAGTAATGTCAACAGAGGACATACTATGATGGGGATATCGAGTACCACGCTCAGTCGCGTTGCCAGGGTCGACCCCTCACCATCCAACAGTGGGTGGTTGTTCATATCGTTGATCGATGCATTCTTCCTATGAGCTTTACGTGGTTAGCTACCACACTGGTTAAAGCGCTGTCGGGTCATCAACGATAGGGAATGCAAGTAGGTTGTAGTCGAGGCCACGACTACAAGAGTGGAAGGGCTCAAGAAAAGTAAAGCAAGAGGAAAGTAAAGAAAGAGAAAAGTAAAGAAAGAGGAAAGTAAAGAAAAAGTAAAGTATGAAAGAAAGAAAGAATTGTAGTATGTGATGCATGAATGAATGTATGTAGGTAATGTATGTAAGAATGTATGTAAGAAGATAAGTAGAATCATGTAATTACCGTCAAGAGAACGCTCGTGACGGCTATGTAAGTATGCGAAGGGAAAATAACAAGCACGAGAACTTAGTAAGCAAGAGTAGCTCCCCTATCACTTAGTAACATAGATAAAGTTGTTCAGGACTTTAGGACAGATAATATCAGTAGGGATGTTAGTATGTATGTTCACTTAGAAACACCTGAACGGCCTGAAGTATAACTAAACGAACCACGAGATCTCAGAGCTACAGTTTCCACTGAGAACCTATCGTTCTCACCCCACTACCTTATGACTCCAGGGACACATGACGAGTCTTACTACGAGGATGCGGCCAAACCAGCCAAGGAGCTATGAGGCGGTTCAGACCAGCCTGAGACACTAGAGCCAGCCAGAGCTAGTATTTTGTTAGGGGCATACTGAGCAGTGTTATAGTAGAACTTGTATTTTGAGACTATGTATTGTATATGATGCACATGTAGTTTGTACATTATTTATTGTAATTATAACTATGTGACTTTTGTGATGGACCAAAATGAATGTACAATTATGCTTTACTATTACTCGATTGTTATTCGCTAAGCCTAAGGGCTTTACCACTTGTTATAATTGTTCTTTCTGACGTATGACTCCTATTTTTTACGCGATAATTGATATGATGGAAAAGTTTAAAATCGGTCCCTATTTTCCTAAACGACTATTTTCGAAAGATAGTAATGGACTATGAGTATTCCCACCAAGTAGTAAACAACCTAGTGAGCTTTGCTTACGACTTAAGCGTAGGTAGTTAGCTAGGGTGTTTCATAAGAAGTCTCTAGGTCTCCAGTTTAACTGAATAGCGGTTGATTGCGTGATCGAACAGAGTCTTGGTAAGATTTTCATTTTTCCTCCAAATTTTCAGATTCCTTGGGGTATTTATAGGCCAGGCCACGAAATTCACTTTTCCAAAATGCCCTTGGGCCAATTTACCATTTTACCCCTAAGATTATGTCATCCATGACCTAAGCAATGGTGACTCATTACTATGACTCACCATTTGACTTGTTGACTTGGCCATGCAATGGTCTTGTGTCTTGGCCACTTGTATGGCTGAGAATTAAGGGTCTCTGACAGATCAATTTCGATCAGGTTTTGTCGTTTTTGGTCTCAGTACTTCACATACGGTTATCTGAAAAATATTCTGATCACATCCTTGTGATCTACTAATTTTTCTTGTATAAGAATTGAGTTAATCTAAGGTATTTGTGAACTTTCTTCTGCGACCTTATATTTTACAGATACCTTAGATACACCGTTGCACTTAGAGGACAAAAAGGATCTGTTTTAGTGTCTGCAGAATTTCACGAAACTGAGCAGAATTTCTTCTATAGACATTTTGACCTAAAAGCTTGTGTGAGGGCTTGTTCCCTTACTTAATTTATGAAATCTTTACTAAGGGAAAAACTGGGATGTTACACAGGGTGACGCACTTGGGCGAATAAATTGCTTCTCCAAGAGCTCCTCCAACTGCCTTTTCAGTTCCTGCAGCTCGATCGGGGACATGGGGTAGGTCAATCGAGAATTCTACTTCCCTTTCAGGGGGAAACTCTGGGATGTCATCAGGAAATACATTCGGGTATTCACATACCACTGAAATCTAGTCCACTTGTGACTTTCTTTCTAACTCTGAAGATGCTAGCAGAATGTGTCCCTGTCCAGCGAGTGGGCAGCAGTATAGTGACATTGCCTCGGCTCTAGGGGTGGCTATTTCCAAACCTGCGGCGGGAAAACTTACAACCTTCGCAGCACAATCCAGGGTAACCCGATTAGCCCGCAGCCAATCCATACCTAAGATTATATCCAGACCCATCAGGGGAAGACATATCAAATCAGGTATAAATGATCTACCTAACAACTGAAATGGGCACTCCAAACATACTAAACAAGTACTCACAGGGGATGAAGTAGGAGTAGTCATGCTTAAAGTATATGGTAGTAAGGTGGACGTTAGGCCTAGGCTCTCAACCCTAGCATGAGATATAAATGAATGCGACGCTCCTAAATCATAAAGTACAGCAAGGAATTCACCCTTCATCACACACTTACCATGGATCAGGTCCTCTGCATCTTGTACCTCCTCAGCGGAAAAGGTAAATACACGTCCCTGTCTTTGGGTGGGCGAAGGGGTAAACGGGCAGGCCTTGGCCATATGGCCAGTTTGACCGCATCTGAAACAAACAATCTGCCCTGCCAGGCAGACTCCTCCATGTAGCTTGCCACACTTCGAGCATGGCGCTCGTGATCCTCCTCCTTGTTGCTGGGGTTTTGGGGCTAGTGGCGCAGCTCTTGGTGGTCCTTGCCACGGTTGGCTTGGTGCTCCCCTTGGTCCTTGTGGAGGTTGTTGCNTTAATCATTACTAGCATAAATAATTATATAACAAGTATCTGGTCCATCACATATTACAACCCACAGAGTATAATAATAGTTTACATACATAAGCTAAATACATTAAGATACATATCAAAATATAGCAAAATGTGGCAAAATGTCCATCTACTGCCAAGCTAGACTGGCTCGTCCTCGGTCCTCTACTGCTGCACGTGCGGCTCCTCATAGGGCTCCTCGTAACCCTCGTACTCTTCGCCTGCTCCTGGGAAGCATAAGCGAGTGGGGGTGAGAACAGTCGTCCTCAGTGGTTAACCTTGGCATAGGGGATCTCTTTTTTTTCTCACTTATTAACGCGGCCGCTCAGGGGTTTTTAAGTGAACATGCATACTAATATCCTACTGATTATTATCTGGCCTAAGTTCCTGAACGGCTTTATCTACTTTTCTAGGTGACAAGGGAACTAGTCTTGCTTATCTAAGTTCTCGTGCTTGTTAACTTTTCTTGCGTATATACATAGGCGTCTCGAGCGTTCTCTTGACGGTATACTCATGCTCAGGTAAAGTATCATATACTTATGCAACATGTACTCATGTACTCATTCCTCATATACTCATGCAACTCATACATCATATACTCATGCTTGGGGAACATGGGGATTCTCTTACGCATACCGGCTCACCTGGGTTAGCGTCCTTCTTCTCCTTTCTTTATTCTTTTAGGTATGACGTCAACCTTTCTTTCACTTCTTATTGCTTCGATGAGCAATCTTTACTTTAACTTTAACTTTAACTTTCTTTGTGCCATTAACCTCTGCGAATCAATCCACCCTTGTGGGATTAATCCGTTAACCAAATCCTCCCTTTTGGGATCTGTCAAGGTAACACATTTCCTTCCTTGTGTCCTTAACCTCTGCGAACTAATCCGCCCTTTTGGGATTATTTCGTTAACCAAATCCACCCTTTTGGTGGCAAGGTAACACATTTCCTTCCTTGTTTCCTTAACCTCTGCGAACTAATCCACCCTTTTGGGATTATTTCGTTAACCAAATCCACCATTTTGGGATCTGGCAAGGTAACACATTGGCCAATCCACCCTTTTGGGACTGGCGAGGGGCGTGTCAATTAGACATTGCCAAGAGAGGGGTTCCTAGCATATAGCTACATACTTGTTCGCTAAGGTTCAACTATGCTCTTGGTTAGGTTTAAGTGATAACTTCTAATTCTCTAAGGCCGTCCTAAGATCCTGACGACGACCGTATCCTCATGATGCATAATGATATTCAAATAGACATAATACACATTATCGTATTTTACCCGAAAACTGTTTTTCGTTAGAATTTTTAATCAACCATTGACCGATGGACTGAAAGCTTGACCCTAAAGTTTTTCATAGTTCTAAACCCACTTTTTATGAAAACAAACCCAGATTTTTAATTTTCTTACCCAAAATTACAGTTATGCCCCCATAAGCCCAAAATGTCATTTTTGTCTGAAAAACCGATTTTTCTTTGGAATTTTATTTCTCCATAACCCAATGGACTCAAGACTTGACCCTAAGTTTTTAATACCTCTGAACCCATTTTTCATGATAACAAACCCAGATTTTCAGCCCTTTTACCCAAAATTACAGATTTGCCCTTTTTGACCAAAATGTCATTTTTGCCCATAAAACCGATTTTCTTCAAAATTTTAGTTAACCACGCTCCCAATGGACTCAAGTCTTGACCCTAAGGTTTTTGGTATCTCTAAACTCATTTTTCATAAAAAGAAACCCAGATTTTTAGTCTAAATACCCTAAATTCCCGAAATGACCATTTTACCCTTTTTATGCCAAAAATCCAATTTTTTGCTCTATATATGTCACCTTTCCTCAAAACTCTTCCATGTACAACCCTAAAACATTTTCCACATATTCCAGCCTTTATAAATCACTTATTATCATCTTCAAATCACATTCATCTAAAACATATCATTAATAATGCAAGTAAATTCATTTTTAAGCCTAAAACACATATTATGTGCATTTTCTCATAAATCACATAAACATGCAAAAAGGCATAGAACCATCAAGGAATGGTTTTAGTGAGTTTACCCACAAATCTTAACAATCAAAAATATATTTATCCTAATCAAATCATTAGTAACACATGCAAGTTCATTTCAAGGCATAGAACACATAAACATAAACATAAACACACATAACCATCCACAAGCTCAAGAGCATTAGGGAGTGAGTAAAAGCCTAAGTTACCCACTTCCAAAGAGTTCTTGGTTGGTGGTGGGAGTGTTGACAAGAAGCCTCCAAAAGTGTTGGAGAACCACTTCCTTACTTTCTTCAAAATGAGGTTTATGTGCTTGTGTTCTTGTGAGGAGTGGCTTGGGTTTTCTAGAGAGAACAAGGTGAGGATTCTTCTCTAGATTTTTAGTGGAAGAAAATGAGAATAAGATGAGGGAGCTTGGGGCTTGTGGGTTCGATTTTTGGGAAGGAAAATAGTGGAGGAATGCTTGATTTTTGCTTTGGAGACAATGATGTTTCTTGGAGTTTGGCTTATGGTGTAGCTATGGAGGTTTGAAGAGATGAAATTTGTCTCAAGAGAGATGGGGAGGCTTCGGTTATGGGAGGCTGAAATGGAGAGGAATTTAGTTGATTTTTAGGATTTAATTAAATGTAGTGAATAGTTGAAGGTATGGGCTTGATGTGAAGAGGTAAGGTGATGAGATGTTTGGAAGCTTAAATTAGGGGATATTTTTGACTAAATTCTCCTAAAAAAAACGTGCAGCCCTTCCCCATGCTGCAGGGGAGATTTTATTTTCTCCCGGTCCCGGTTCGCTCGTGTTTTATCGCTCGCAGTCTCGGTGCGTCGCGCACGTCGTCCAAAAAATATTCCGTTTGGCCCGTCGCGACCCTCTAATTCCCACCTACCTAAGGGTATTAATGTTTGAAGGTTTTTGTAAATTTTTCTCCGGGAGATTATTTTCACGTACACCATTTTGCGTGCCAAATTTTATCG